>CAJNDV010031953.1:16901-27102 GCA_905221635.1 Symbiodinium sp. CCMP2456 | reverse complement strand
GGGGGCCAGGGTGCAGAAAAAACCCTCCGGGGCGGAAAAAAACCCCAGCCCATTGAAAGAGTGCCGGTAAGTCTGCCGATTTGACTTCTTGTTGCGATCACTTTCGGCTTCTCAGCACTCCTTGTCGATGCAAACACGGGAGGGCCGCAGCGGTCCTGAAAATGCCTCGCATGAAGCTATTCCGCCTTTTCATGCCAAGCAATACCGGAATAAGTCGGAGCAAGCAATTCTGGAGTAGTCTCTTGCCTGTGCTTGACTGGACAATCCTCAACAGCGCATTTTTAGAAAGGCTGTCCTGGTCTTCCCAGCTACTTCTCCGATGAGTACACAAGAACCAAAGACTGTCTCACTTTATTAGGGTTCGCATTGCAAGCTCCATCGGACAAGCCTGGGCCGCAGCCCGGAAAATTGCCATGCAGCATCAACCGAAACAGACAGACCTAACCCCTGCTCCGCTTCGCTGCATCAACTGGACAATCTCCTGCGGTGCTCCGCGGGAAGAAACGTGAGGACTAGAGTGAGTAGGAAGGCAGAAGCCAACCCATGCTCTCCTGACTAATAAAGTGCATCTGGTTCAAGCTGCTGAGGCTTGCTTGGAGAGGTCTCCAGAATCTCTAACTTAAGTGAGTACAGTGTACAGACAGGGACAAGTAGGGCCCAGGCCGTTTGCTTGCCGGAAATGCAAACATGCCGCGCTCTCGCATCATTTGTTATTTGTGCCTTGCATGCTGCACAACGATGCGCACAAGCGGAACACCATATGCAAGCGCTGGGCATGTTGAGCTGCAACTTCGGAACCAAGTGCCGGACTACGCCGGTTCTGAATTCCAGGTAATAGTGCCTGGGAGAATTCGAATCTGCACGGTTGGCGACGAGCATCTTTTTGAACTGCAACAACCAGGTGCTGCACATTGATTGAAGGAGGCGCTGAATGTGGCCAAGAAATAATGGTGTGCACTCGGACGATGACAATTTGGTAGCGCTACCATCAAAGCTATCATTCGGTATCCAAGCCGCCACGTATCGTTGCAAACAAGGCACCAGTGGCAGGAGCCCGCTGAGATTGCAAATGAGGAGCAGGAAGGCGTAGTTGGTGAAATCCTGATCATGCTAGCTGCATCCAAGGGACACTTGACAGCGTTGGCAAAGACATTTAAGCAGCAGCGGCACTGCGAGCAGAAGCAGCAAGCAGGAGCAGCAGCAGCAGGAGCAGCAGCAGCAGCAGCAGCAGCAGCAGCAGCAGCAGCAGCAGCAGCCTCAGCCTTTTGCATTGTCTTCGACCTGACTGACAGAACTTGCCATTGTCGGGTTCGTGTTCGCGGTCGAAGTCCCAATGATGATCTTATCTTGCTACAGCCGGGTGGTAATTATGCTGATGAGGCCAGAAGGACTCAACAATCCAAGTAGTGATCGTCGTCGTCGTCGTCGTCGTCGTCGTGGTCATCGTCGTATTGATGACCTGACCGCCTGTAACATAACGTGCTGTTCTTGCATCTGGGCTCCAGGCAGAGTCCGTGACCTCGAGAATGTGGGTGAGCCAAGCCCCGAGGCTGGAACTCAGAAAGCTGGCAGCGTTGAGAGCCGACATCAGCAGCCTTTGCAAAGCAGTAGACTCAGGGGGTCTGAACTCGGGTCTTAACATTGCGTGCTTGCAGGCGCGCTTCTCGCCAAACGCTGCTGAATGTCGTCGATGGCACACGTGACAAAATCACCGAACACATCTAAGCTGCTGGCGCAAAGAGTGTCGCCTGGCGACTGGGTCTGACACTTTTGGCGGGTGCTGCCCCGGCCCACTCCCCCGCTCCCGGCTGACTCCGATTTCCTGGCCCTTGCGGGATGTCAGAATTCCTACAGCACATAAAAGCTATGTTCAGGGCAGTCGCTGCATCCGGCATCCTCCTTTGGCCGGACAGCTGATTAGATTGCGACGCCCAGCTCCGGCCTCGATTCCACGCGGGCACAGCTGCGCGGCAAGCACCAGGATGGGCATGTGAGCGAGCTCCTCATTGGGAGCAGCGTTCACGAAGTTCACGGTATGGTTGTAGCTTGACCGTTTAACGTGCTGTTGCTTTTTGGACGCTTCCCCCCTCGAACCATTGCCGCTTTTGCCCTGCGCTGCGGCATAAGTCGGCAGAGAGTCCGTTCACAGCAGGCAGATTACACCTGAGGACCCGACACCTGCTACCGTTTGGATGACATCGTCGCCTTTCGATGTATGCATGCGGGACTGCTGGGGCATCACAGAGAAGTCAGAGTAGTGGTATGGCTCTCCGTGTATTGCAGGCCAGTCGCCGAGCACAAACATCTGGTCCGGGATGTTCAGGGCTAGATTGGCGCCTTGGAAACAAGATCTGGTTTCCGAATACTTATTACTATTGCTATTATTTTACTTGGTATGATTATTCCTTTTGACCTCTTCTCTTGGGGCCCTGCGGGTAGCCAAGAGGATTGGCAGAAATCCGAGCGTGACAGCTGTCACCTGTATCCCTCGGCGGTGGAAATTTCACTTCCGAGGAGTTGCTGTTAGGGTGTGTCATGCTCTACTTGCTGAAGCCGCTGTCCTCACTCCATAGGGTGGTCGTAGTTGTTGATTGTTGCAACTTTTGTCTTGTTGTTATTGCTGCTGCGGCCTCGGCTTCTGCTTCTACTGGTGCTGGTACGCCTGCTGCTGCTGCTGCTGCTGCTGCTGTTTTGTTGTTGCTGTTTTGGTGATGCTGGTGGTGGTGGCGGTGGTGGAACTACAGTTGCTTTTGCAGTCGTTTTGCTGCTGCTGCTGTTGATGTGGCTGTTGCTGTTGTTGGTTTTGGTGGTGGTGGTGGTGGTGGTGCTGCTGCTGCTGGTGCTGCTGCTGTCGATGTCTTTCGTGTATTGGTGTTGTCCTGCTGCTTCCGATGATGATGGCTGTTGTCACCATGATGCTGACGACTATGACCTGCGGCGACAAAGCTTGAACACCATGATCATTGTGGTGATGGTGGCGATAATGATGACGATGATGACAACTTTATGACTATCGTCGCTGCTAGAAATACTATCCTTCTTCGTGTTTATTGCTGCGTTGTCTGGGGCTCGATCTGAACATATCTTATGATTTCGCATGCGGATTTCTTGGGGGTTAGAGTGAAATCAGCAGCATGAAGATGACAATGTGACTTTCCCAGTGTCCCAAAACCGTGTTTGCAGACACTATACTGCTAAGCTGTCATAGGAGGCGAAACAGGCTGCGCTGCCACCCATACCATTGAGGAGGGAACGCGACAAGTAGTCCTTGATCGGCACGGAAGAGAAAACACCTCAATCAAGCTGTGCGTGGCCGCGTTCGCTTGTTTGATCGGGCAGGTCCATCATGTACCCTCTGACCGACCCAACGCCAATCTGAAAGCCAACAGGCAGTGTGCAAGCTCTGGTTTCAGGAATTCAGCTGCGGGCGGTTGTACAGAACGATGCCAGCCAAACCTGATTTGCAGACGCTTGTTCGAGTGAGTGTAGGGCTTGTCAGGGCGGCGGCACTGACAAGAATGTTCAAAACTGTGCAAAGCCTATCATAACCTAGAAAGCATGAAGTGACTGCAAACATGTCACGCAGCGTCAGGTGCACCCTTACGGCCCAAGCATCCTCATGAACTTCAGACGTGAGCAGGTGACTCTGGCATGCCGGGGGTCTCAGAAATAGAACTCCACTCTAGATACCAAAGGATCTTCCATAAAGCAACGGCATCATGCTTGCAATTGCAAGGCTAAGCTTGCCTGAGATTTAGGACTAGCGCACATGCCATTACGAATAAGCTGTAAACGCTAAACCCGAAACGGATCTAAACCGACGCTGATCCTGCAGGTGCCCATCTCCCATCTCCAGGCCGCCCGGCTTGCCAGTGAACCCACGAGCTGAGAGCGCCCCAGGAATTCTGGGTTGAAGTGGAGCTCGTTGGTGTAAAAGTAGAACGTCCTTTGCTCAAGAGTCTCTACGGATCCTTGACATTGAGGGTGTGGTGGCGTGAAGGAGAGCCTGCTATCTGTGGTAGGCTTTCATATCTGCGGCCATGGCACGCTGAGCCCGCTGTCGGAGTGGCCTGTGCGAATATGAAACGAACTGCACGGTGGACGGAGATGGGACAACAAAAGTCTCAGAGTTCCGGTGGCTTCCCGGCAGAGAGAGGTGCATTCATGACTTCATGACGCCTGCAACACGTCATCTCTCTCGCCTGCCATGCCAGGATGAAGCAAACTGCAGGGAAGACCTCCGGTGATCGAATCACCTGCAGTTGGGCATGGAAATAGACAACATCGCCATTTACACAACATCGCCATTTATGGGTGTATGATGGTGTATGTATGCATGTACGGTCTTGACTGAAGGCAGCTACGTACGCACGGTCGCAGCTGCATTTCGGCATACGTTCAAACTTTAGTTGGGAAGATAGGCAGCATCACGAACATCGTTGGGCGCGTTGCCGAGAAGCGAGAAAGCCTAGAACCACTCACAAAGAAAACTTGGACTGGTCTGGTGCATGGGTTAAAAAGCACCCTACACCAGCGGCAGTTCCTGGTCTTGGGCGACCGTGTTGTTGAAGCTTCCGTGGGCTTTGGTATGGTTTTGGTTCATCAGACACGGAGACACAATTGTTTTGATCGAAGTCGTGTGCTGCTTACAAAACTGCCAGAGTGCTACAGATGCCAGCAAGCGCGGAAACTGCGCCCGTTTGACAGGTCTTGCGCGGATGACGGTCAGCAGGGCCAACACATGTGCATGTGAGCAGCATGCTTCTGTGCAATCTTTTGGGGGCTTGCATGGTATTTGCAGCACTTCCGAACCTTACGCCATCATTCATCAAGTTTAGCAGCTGCAAGAGTGAACACTACCATATGCCACACCATGCTACGCCCCGCATCAGCATCGGGAAAGCTATTGATAGTGCTTTCGTGCAGTGTGAAGACGTTTCTCAACAGAAAATGCATCGTTTTCTCGGGGCTGCTTCCAGATATCGCGCTGAACTATTCCTTCTTCACTATTTGTCACGCTTGTTTCTGACAGATACAGACCTCGGCGCTGCGGTCGACTATCCGCAGCCTTGATTCCAACACTGTTTTGCTTCCCTGCAGATTCGCCGTAAGACTCTAGAATTGTGCCGCTTCGGTCAAGGCATGTTGCGACTATTCAGCAGAACATAGCATAGCTCTTGAAATCCCTGAAAGAACAAGCATGCTGTAGCCTAGCCACTTGAATACGATCACGAACCATGCATCACTCGCCACCGTAACAGTTGTGACAGAGAGTTTAGACCTCATCCAGGCAAGGGCAACCCGTGGGTTTCCCGTGCGAGGCGGTGCACTGAAATTAAGATACTAACACTAAAGAACTAGGTTTGCCTATTGCCTTTGCAAATAAGCGAGCCTCACTGTTCGTGGCAATGCTGCCTTGCTCTTGCTGTTGACCCTCCTCCGCCTCCTCCTGCTCCACCTCTCCTTTACCCACTTCATCGGCTCCGCTGCCATTTGCTGAGAGTCAGTGTTCAGATGTCGCCACTGCGACTGCTGTCATTGCCACTGCACAATTTGTTTATGTCAGCTGTGGCAATTGTTGTCCTGCTGAAGACGGCTGCTACGATCAGCACTACATCGCCATGGGCTGCAGCTTCTTGTCCTGTTGCTACGCATCAGACTTCGGTTCGGCGATAACCACCGCTACACCATGATGGACATGATGCTCACGATTAGTGATTGCTCCATGATCTTTATTCTTGGCGCTTGCTCCTCGTTGTTGTCTTTCATGCCATCGCCATTTATCTTCCCCATCATCATAATAGCATCACCATCATCACCACCACCACCACCACCACCATCACCGTCGCCATCATCATAAATACCTATCAGACACCGTGCTGATACTTGCACGGGATACTGCTGCGATTGCTGCAATTTACATGTCGGATGTTCAACGAACTGCTACGTGTTTGAAGACCGCGCGACATCGCTATCTGGTGCGACTCCTGCACTCGTGCGTATGCATGTGCGCGTTCTCGCTCTAACACTGTTGCTACTGATGCCGACGACGTCCATGACGACTACGACGAGACGACGACGACTACTACAGTACTACTCCCACTCCTACTCCTACTCCTACAACAACAACAACAACAACTACTACTACTACTACTACTACTACGACGACGATGACGACGACAACTGCCACGACTACCACTACCACTAAGTACCACTACCGCCGCCGCTGGCGCTGCCACCCCACTTGGACGACGACCACGACGACCACGCCGACCACGACGACGGCCGCCGCCGCAGCAGTCGTCGCGGCCGGCGGCGCCGCCAGCATCACCAACAGTACCACCAATCTGCCAGTCTGCTCCCGAAACCCGAGCCCGGATCTGTTCACTATCCCAGGGCACCATCGAACCTACAACCGGAATCCGCAAGACCTGAAAACCAAGGCCTGCGAAATGGAGGCAGGCTACGAGGCCCGGACACAGAACACACTGGTATTTTCGGCTGTTGAAGCAGGGTAGATGGGAGTTTCCGAAAAAAAGGGATACCTTATTTTGGGGTCCTTATAATAAGGATCCTATTATTTAGGGTGCTATCTTAGCGTCCCCTATTTCCGGAAACCCCCAGATAGGTGTAGCCAAGGCAACTGGATCTGTCAGAGTTTCAGGAGGTGGAAAGTTGGAAAACCCTAAACTCCAAAGAGGCACAGCTGTTTGCCAACTTGAGCTGCATAAAAAGGGATTCTTTCTGTGAGCAGCGAAGTGACCTGTCTTTGTCCTGGAACTGGGTATTGCACGTATGAAAAACTTCAATCAACTATCAGTTAAAGTGCATTGACCTGATTGTCATTGGGACTGAGATCGGGGTTTCCGGAAATAGGGGGCCCTTTTTATAAGGACCCCCAAATAAGGTACCCTTGATTTTCAGAAACTCCCAGATCGGAACGCATGCAGCGAGCCATGCCCTCACGGCAGATTCAGCTGCACCGCGCAGCATAAAGTTGACTCTCGCATTTGGATCGGTTTAGGGTTTAGGGTTTAGGCGTTTAGGGTTTAGGTTCTCAACATCACTCTAGAGCAAGTCATGCGCAAGATGTCTATGACTGATTTCTCCGGCATGTTGAGAACTCATTGATTTTGGAATCAAGTTCCCTGCCGTGGCCAAGTGCCATTCATGTAGATGTAGCGACGTCACCACGACAAGGATTTGGTGGGTGTTTGGGCAATTCACTGTGGGCGTGCGATGAGGCTCACGAAACCCTAAACGCCAAAGCCCAAACACGAGGTTTCCGAACTCTTGGGGCCGTCGTGTGGAAGGATTAGGTAGAGCTGCGTCGCACGCATGTGCCATGTGGTGCGATCCATAAGAGTAGGAGACTTCCCCCCTTAGATGCAATTCGGGAGTTGTTAAAACTCGGGCTTTCACTGTTTGTGGGTCCTCATGATACGGCTCCCGTTCTTTGAGGTCTATATCAGCGTCCCCTTGCTCTCAGAAACTCCAACTTTCCCACCTCAAGAGTATTCAGAGAGACACCTCGCCACTGACGCAGAGGAACATGTTGCGGTTCAGCAGGAAGCGCCGAAGACGCGGCAAGGCGAAGCCCTTTCTGCCAAAGCCGTTCATGCCTTCGCTCTGGGATGCAACCCGCATGAGGTCTTCCGGCCCTGCGAACAGTCATGCCCACCCGAGCCTTCCAAGCCAAACTGACTGCGCTGCTTTGGGATTCCATGTATAATACTCCACGATTCCTTCGCCATGGTCCATGACCTAAGAGGCCTTCGTAGCGCGACGGAACCCCTAAAAGGATGAAGCTTTACTTGCCGCCTGTAACTCCACAAATGCACCTCCCACAAGCACGGTCACCTACTGTGCCGAAGAGGCAAGACCGAAGAAGCTGCGGGAGACCTCCCTCACAGGCTCCCAGAGACTCCAAAACCCCTTAATTAAGGAATATACCTTAAATCATAATCGGATCATAGGATCCCTAATATGATTTAAGGTATATTCCTTAATTAAGGGGTTTTGGAGTCTCTGGGCTTCACCTGGTCCGTATAAAGGCTTCCCCCACCTTGGAGGGCCACTCCGAGACCAATCTCTAAAAGCTCCGGTGGGGTTGTAGGGATTTGGGGGGACTGGGCCCTTCTAGGGTCCCTTAAGGGTACATATAGGGTATATATGAGGTGTAAAAGGGTCCCAGGGGTAAGGGCCCATACTAGGGGCCCATGGGCGAGATTTTGCACAATTGGCTCACACACTGGTCGCAGCGTCGTGCTGCGCTGTGTCCCAGCTCCACCTTGCAAGTAGTCATTCCTGGCAATCCTGGCTCATGCAGCCACTTCATCACTACCTGCGCCTTAGACTCGCTTGAGAGTCGCCCCTCGCCGTGCTGTCCTGGCATTGGGAAGCCCAGCGTTTGAGAGGCATCATGCTCAAAGACTAGATGCTGAGAAATTGATAGGTTCAGAAGCCAGAACAAGGTTTGGTCAACCCAGGCCGGGCTGTTCTTTCGTCACTTCGTGGGCTTCAAGGTGTGTTTTTCGCGAAGGGAAGGGGTATGCTGTGGTTTGAGTTAGAGCCCCCTTTTCGCACGGTACACGCTTGAGCTTTTTGAAGCCAGTCGACAGGATGGGATATGCATCAGGGTGTGTCCAAACTGTTTGCATTGTCTCAGGGCCGTCTCGAGAAGCCAACACACATGGCCGCACGCATGCACCTACTCAGATGGTCGTGGTTCTAAAACCGGGAAAAGGAAACATCATCTGCACTGGCATGTGCAGCCGAAACGTGGCTTCAAGCTGGGATGTCACACAAGCATGTGCGCCAGTAACCTTGCATTACAGACAAATCAGATCGGGCATGCAACAGCTCCTAGGTTCCTCAGCAGTACCCTCTTGCCTTTTTTTTTGGGGGGGTTCCCCTATCAAAACCATACCCTAAACCCTAAACCCTAAACCGTAGAAAAGGGTACCCTTAGTATTTTAAGGGGCTGCTGGGGGACCTAGGCTCAAAGGACTCGTGTTCCTACTGTATCTAAGGTTAGAAGTATGGGCCCCTCATATGGACCCTTAGGCCTTTCTAGGGTCCCTTAAGGGTACATATAGGGTATCTAGTAGGTATATAAGGGTCCCACTGTTAAGGGCCCATACTAGGGGCCCATGGGTTTAACCTTAGACTGCAGTCTCATGGAATCGGCTATGCCGAGCCGGCCACGTCACTTGAAATTGAGGTCATGATAATGGGTAGTTCTCTAAATTAGGGTCCCTTTTGTAGGTCCCCATAATATGGCACCCTTTTAAAAAGGACCGCAAAAAGGATTCGAATTTAGAGACCCACCCATATGCATTCTCATAAGCCGAAACGATGTAACACCTGGTTTGTCAGCACGATGGTTGGGCCTTGTCGTCCGCAGTCTTTCACATGCGGAGTTGTTCGGGTAGACTTGGGATTGGGGGGTAGGTTTACATGCATGCAATATAGGGGACTTAATGATTGCAATAGGTTATGGGGTATATTATACTATAAGTACAATAAAAAAACGTCCAAAAGCCTATTCTAAGCATTATTAAGGCCCCTACATTATGGATTCTGGGTTGGGATCTTCAGGGTCAAGAGTCCGGGTTGTTTTTTGCCTTCGCGCTCAACAGGGGTTTGCGATATTTATGTGGGGGATTTCCGTATGCGAGGGACAGGGTTTCGGGTTTCAAGGGTTCAGGGTTTGGGATATTTGTGTGGGGGATTTCCATACCTAGCTGAGATCAGCTGTTGCGCGGGATTCGCTTTGGGAGCGCAATGCCTTGGTTTCTTTTTGCTGTGAAGGGGCCGTGCCATGTATCCGGCCCCCGTCCCATAGCCAGCTAACATTGGGGGAAGGTTCGTGCAACTAGCGCTGGCGTTGCAGACGCTGCTGCTACTGCTTCCGCCACCTGCTTCTTCTGCTGACAAGAATGTTGACGATGCTAGTGATAAAAAATAAAACATATGAAACCATGTTAAGGCTGCAGCATCGGCAACAGATACAGCAAAAGCAAAAGCCACTGCTAACATAATCTAGGAATCTGGGCTATACCCTTGCTGTGTTTCCTCCTGTAATTTCTACTGCTGCTGCTACAACTACTGTCGTTCTTCCTCCTCCTCTCCTCCTTCTCCTCCTCCCACTACGACGACTACTGACGACGACAGCGACGACGACGACGACTACTACTAC
>CAJNDV010031953.1:948-13340 GCA_905221635.1 Symbiodinium sp. CCMP2456 | reverse complement strand
TTATTATCATTGTTCTTAGTAGTAGTAGTAGTAGTAGTAGTAGTAGTAGTATTCGAGCCAAAGATCTGCTGTAACTACTTCTCCTACTACTACTACTACTGCTGCTGCTGCTGCTGCTGCTGCTACTACTCCTACTCCTACTCCTCCTCCTCCTCTTCCTACTACTGCTACTACTACTACTATCTCTACTGCTACTAACTACTACTGCTACTGCTACAACAACTACTACGGAAAGCGGCAGCTGATCGTGACCACGACAATAAGGGCAGCGTCAACATATTCTTCCCCACCCTTTTCCCTCAAACGGTGCTTGCAGGAGTTCTGGCCTCCCACACCTGTTGGCCGAGCTGCCGCGCCTCAAGCACTTGGTAGTAAGGTATGGTATAGCATAGTAGCGTAGAGTGCAGTAAATTTGCTCGTTTTGGATGTCCCATCCAAACTCAAAGCTGCCCGGTATCATGAAGCGCTGAAAGCTCAACCGCAAGTCCGGTCGCCGAATCACGCAAATGGAGTCAAAACTACGAACATGAACGTGATATCGCCGGCATCACACGTTTACCTTCTCAAGAGTCAAGAGCAGTTGGTCTTCGTCAGTGCAAGGCCTCGTCCCAGTCAAGGGAGTAGCTGCTACCAGGACTCGGTTGAGCCGGCTCTCGAATCAGCACCTGCCCAAGAGTGATGACGGCGGACATGTTGTGGCATCCACCCACAATCTGCTGCACCTGTGCCTTTACTGCACTATGTCCACATACGGACCGAACCGGCCTACCATACGCCCAAGGCTGAAGGATTCAAAACACTAGCAACACTGGCATTTGGTACACTGGCCCTCTTCTCTAATTCTCTTCTCTTGATCTCTTCTCCGAGTCACTCTGATCTCCTTCTGATCCTTCCTCTTGATTTCTCCTCCTGATATCGTTTTCTGATTTCCCTTCCTGATCTATTTTTCTCCTGATCCGGTCAGTATGGATGCCGCCTTAACGCGCCCAAACTGGGAAGGCCGCCTAATCCAACTAAACACTTCAGGCAGCTTCCAGAGTCAGTTCGACCACAACCCAAAAGTTGTCACAACATCACACACCAAAAAATGTCAGAAGATGTGGGTCCTAGCAGCGATGCAAAAACCCTTTCCTCTTGAGAAGCTCTTTAGCTGGCAAGTTCGTTGTGGCACAAACTCCGGGATGACGAAGCCTCTTTATTCGGCTTGTGGGGACAGCTGCAGCAATTTCAGGCTGAAGGTGTCCGGATATCAACTTTCCCAATAAACTCCATCGACAGCAAACTGAAGCATCCATCGAAGACTTCTGCCGCCTGCCCCGCTCAGCCACTCATCAATCGTTTCAGGTTTAGGCAGCTGCTTTGAAGATTTCATGGCGCACCGCCGCCGTGTCGGTCACTGATAGCGTAGCAAGCAGCACCCGAAACTGCAACTCTTTGTATGATCACTGCTGTCTTTCGACAGGGCGCATGTGTGTTCAGTCCACCCATTTATTCGCCCACGGGTCCGACTAAGTGGGCAGTCAGCTTGCCGTTCTTATCGGCACTTGCTTTCTTGAGCCACCTTCCCTGGCTAGCCACAACAATCGAGCAAGCGGCACCGCGGCAACAATGACGAGCAGCGGCAGCAGCGCTGTCACGGCGAAGACTTTCTGAACCTCATGGTGCAGTGATCTTGGCCTAAAAGTTCATCACCGGTAGATTGTTATCATGAGACTCTCGACATGCATGCACATGAGCAAGATGCCATGAGGAAGCAATTAGACAATGCAGCGATGCAAAAAGCCAAACTCCAGGAAATCTGGTTCCAGTTGGCAAAGGTTCTGAACGATTGACGTGGTCTTGTCTCAGTTTGCATGTCCAGTGGCACGATTATCCGACATTTTCTGTAGCACTGTAGACTGTAGCCACTAAGCTCTCCACAGGCTCCGCAGAAGCATCCGAACAGTCTACTGAGTCTATTCTTGTCTCTGACTCACATGACAGGCCTGAGCAGAACATCTATGCCCCTCACCAAACGAAGACGATTGACACCAGAGCTTGTTTTCGGGAGGTGGCCTCGCGTCCCCCATAGAGTATCGGGAGCATTTTATCCCATCATCATCCTCATCACGATCAACACTATCATCATCATGCTCCTTCTCGCACCTCGTTTCGACAATAAAAGCTGTTGGAAGCTGTTTCGTCTACTCCAACCTCTCAATGATATCCTCTACTGACCCGAGCTTTTTCACTCTGGGACCAATGCTCCGATCATTTCCAAGAGAGCTCCACTGAAATACCTGGGATCAGAGCATACGGTTCAGCTCAAGGCATGCTGGCAGACTTTGCGTGACAGGTCCACGTCCCATTGGTTTTTGGGAAAATCCTTGGGTGATCCTTGGCCCCCTTGCAATGCCTGCAACTTCAAGGATGAACTGAAGCAACTAAACCGGATCACATGGTGTCAAGTGGCGCTGACAGGATTGCCCCAAAGCCTCGACAGGCCCAGCCTTGGATGCGAGAACTATCGGCGACGCTTCCGGCTAGGACGCTCGAACCTCCTCCCACTGGCCTAGCTTTTCAAGCTTTTATCGTGGCCTCGACCCTGTGTTGGCTGAGGGCTGATATGGGAAGCGAAGGGTCCTGTTCGCAAGAATCAGAACGGAGTGGGGCAAGTAGATCAGGATGCGGCAAATATGCCTGGAATCGGGCACGCCGGCAAGACATTCGCTCCACTTGCCGCAGCTGTGCGTCGCTGTGAGGAAACTGACCAGGGCCTCCAACACCACACTCGACACGATGGGAATGCAGGCGATTGAAGATTTCCACTGCTTCTGTAGGGGCCATCTGCCACAACAAACACAGCATGGAACATGCCACGATGCCTGTGCGGCCATGCCCACCGTAGCAGTGTATGTACACTGCCCGGGAAGCTCTCAACTCTGCCAGAATGCACAGGAGTAGCTGGAGAAGCTTCTCGTCTTCACAGGTGCCCCCATCCACCATGGGGCATGACAAGAACCTAAGCTCTAGGCCCACTCGTCTTGCTTGTCGTTGTGGCCCGTGCACTTCGCGGTACCTTCCTTCTGCAGCCTTCTGGAAACTGTTGAAGCAGTAGGCCTTTCCACGAATCTCAGCTTCCTCTGTGAGCGACACGAACGTGTTGATTCCCGCATCCAGAATGCTGTGAAGCTTTGCCAGGCCTTCTTCTGGGGACTCACCTTGTGAGCCCCTCCCCTTGGGCAGCCGGAACGGCCACCCACCCACCAAAACACAGCCTGGAACGATCCAGTTACTCTTGTCATGGGGTCCTCGGGCCCACCAAGCGTCGGCCAGCAACGCTTGGAAAGCCCCGAGCTTTTCCAGCACTTGCCGAGGCCAGCGGGGCGATTCATCCTCGGGACAAGCCTCCACGTCTGGGAGATCTCCCATATAGCTTGCTGATGTTGCATTGGTTGCACTTGTGCCAGCACATCGCGCGCCCGGCTGCATCACCAACTTGCGCACATCCCTCTACAACTGTTTCTTTCGCTGCCGGGGGTTGGTAATTGCAAAGGGTAGCCAAGGGTGGGACAAACATGAAACCGCTGGGGCTTACTTGGAGATTGTCGCAGTCTACTGTTGACTATGCGGGCTTTTAACAAACAGCGGGCATGCGCCCAGCCTTGACCGCAGCAATCAAGAGCCAATTCGCTGCTTGGCCCCTTCTATGAATAGAATCAGCTTCGGCAGAGCACGAGCCCCAGTGATCACGAAAAACATCGGAAAGCAACGATGATCCAAGGCTGGGCTTTAGAGTAAGCCCTAAACCCTACACCCACACATCTCCAGGGGACCCCAGTATAGAATTTAAGGGAACCCATAGCTTCCAATAGCGCCCTTTAAGAGCCGAGCTGAAAGATTGAAGGCCGCCCATCAGCTTCGGATCATCCCGAGCCTTTTCCACCACCAACCTCCAGCTTCTGCTTTTGGTGGCTTCAGGACCCTCTGCTTCGGCGTTACTGTGGCTTAGAGTTTGGGGTCTGTGACAATCTTTAGGCTTTTGGGGGCCGAAACAGGCCTCTGTCTGCGCATTGCCAGCAGAATTCGGGGTCTTCGGTTTCGGGGCTTGAGTTTCGTGGGAGCACATTGTTTCCGGGACTCAAGAGCAGACTCTAGCGCTGAGCCGTCAGCCCATCCACGACCACGTCGCTGAAAGCTATGCCGAAATTGCCCATCACCATGAACAACAGGGTCGCCTGCATTGTTGCAAGGCGTCTATGAAGCTCCCCATCACCGCCTTTTCAACACTGCACTCTTTGCAAAGTTGTGCCGGTAGCTCTCCGGGGCCCCAGCTGCCAAGTTTTCCAGCGATTCTTTATGCAAAGCATATCCCAAGGCATTCAAATGCCCGGAGGAAAGCGAGTCCGACAAGCGGCTACGAGAACCTGCAAGGTACTCCACCGGTCCGGAATCTAAGACCGTAGGCCGTAGACTAACGACTCCTCGTTCCTTATTCTCGATACGACGACCTGCTTACTTCTTCCCACTGTCAATATTTATTGTTGCTGCTGTGCTGGGTTGTTGTGATGAAGCACATGGTGTCCTTCATCCACGTGTGTTCTCATTGACTCTCATTGTTCTTCTTGTTGTTAAAGGTTCTGCTGATATCTAACTCTTAATTGAAACACACATTGCTGTACAGTGATTCCCCGGCTCACTCTGCTTCGAGGCCTTGGCACAGCGTTCGCAGATTGAACATGAGGACGTTCGGAGGAACTCAACACGAAGGCGTGCGAAGCAAATGATCTGCAGGGCCAGGGATTCAACTTTAAAGGTTCTCTCGCAGCAGTGTTCCGCCATGCCAAGTTTCTTGAAGTCACCCCTCCCCTCCGCAAGGGAAGAAGGGATTTGAGTCAGGTCGTGAGACGCTCGCAGTGAAGTGTCATTTTACACGTAGACTGCTGCTGGAATGTGAGTTGCATTTCAGCCAGGGCCAACAGAAGTGATCTCATGATGCTGGGCATGGTTTGTAAGCCTCAACCCTGCTGAAAGCACGTCTCGATTCCTGTGGCGGCGTCGGTGGATGTGGCCCCGAAGCTGCCAGACACTGTCAGAGCCCGGTGAGGTGTCTTCAGGTTTCAGAAAGCCAGGGCCATGGTACTACTCGTCTTTGCCATCCAGAACTCTATCCAGGAGTGTGACCGACGGATATGCGTGTCTTGCCCATCCTGCAAACAAGTGCTCTTTGATTGGTGGTAAGCTTCCGGAGGGGACACTGGATACTTTTTCTGGATTCAAGCATGATTGCACGCAGCTCGTTGCAAATGCTCTGAGAGTACAGCCCTCCTGAGTGCTTGCAACTTGGCAGCAGACACTCTCCTGTCGTCTTCATCATCCTGGCGGTAACCTGGCAAAGCTCTCTGCGTGCATCTGGACGAACACCTGCTAGTGCTCACTGTCGCCCGCCTTGTAAGGGTCGCAGTTGGCAGCTGGACGGCGATCTTCCATGTAGCCTCCAACGACTCTACTTACGCAAATTAGAGTTGCACCGTGTGGAGACTCGTGGCCACCGATGGCCTTTGCCGCTCTTCTCCGTCTCGCGCGGGATGCGGATGGAAGCACCGCGGTTTGCGACTCCATACTTGAAGTCAGTGATAGCGCAGGTCTCATGCTTGCCTCCGCAGGGTCTCTGGGTGTAAAGCTGACTTGTTGCCACACGCAGGCCATGCATGGACCAAGGCTGTCCGGCCTGTGAGGCGCTTCTCATTACCTCCATGCAGGATTAAGCTTGCGACTGGATCTCATGTCATCTCATGTCAACCGTGATGCCAGCACCCACATGGAAGCCGAGTGTTACAGCTTTCAAGGCCGAAGCTGCGCATTCACGCCCCTTTTTGGAGTCTCCGACCAAGGACAGCGGAGTTTCTGAAACACCCACACGCACTAGCCACACTAGCAGCTTTGCTGGTCACGGAAAGTGCAATTGGGCTTGATCTAGCTGCCTAAATCATTACCTGAACTATTTTGGTGGCTCCTTATTATCATTATAGTATAAATATAATGGGTCCCAAAACCCTATTCTAATTATGTAGGCCCCTACATTAAGTCATAGCAGCCTTCTCCGTACTCGGCAATGTGCTCGGCTGCAACCTTGCCGAAGGCCTTCGCGCTCAGAAGCAGGGCTTTTCGGTTTGCATGGAAGCCGGTGAGGGTGTGTTGTTAGGGTTTAGGGTAGGCGGGACAAACTTATGAACAATGGAAAACTCAGGCCTCGCAGACTTTTATGATGAGCTCGTAGCCGCCTTCCTGCAGCAACGCTTCAGTGCATAGGCGATCGGACAACATGTTGAAGCTATCTCACTACTCAAGAAAACCCTGTGATAGCTTTCATGTTGAAGCTATTTCACTACTCAAGAAAACCCGGTGATAGCTTTCAAGACTCCAAGTCCAAGGCCCTCTAACAGAATGACCCTCGTGCCTCACGCATTGGCGTGACAGAAAAGTTCGTGTGGCAGCCGGCACCATTCCAGTCCTCTGCAAAACGCTACAAGACTTGGCGACCTTTCATAATTAATTGCTGATTATTCATTTATTACCACAGGATTTACTTAATTGCTACTAATTACGTAATTAAATCTTGGCACAGTGCCCCGGGAATTTCTCTGAGCTCGGCTCACCCTCCATCGGCTTGGGCGAGAAAGAGCAGACGCAGTTGTGGCTCTCGGTGATCCGCAGCATGATGTAGCCTCGCGCCGGAGGGAGGAATGAAAGGGGATAGTGGTGCCCTGCTTTTCATGTCAGGCTTGAGGTGTAGTTTTGAGAGACAGAAATGACAGACTTCATCGAGTAGGCACGACCTTATCCGACTGGCCCTGCAGCCCAGTCTCGCGCGATGGTGAGATGATCTCCCATCTCCACACCCCGGCAAGGCCCAACTTGGAACTCCCACTGGCCAGGCATGACCTGAAGAGCGCAGACGGGTATTAGTCGCTGGTCGAGATAGTAAGTAGGTAGTTCAGGTGCCAACATAGCAGCGCCCCGTTCGTGGACTGAGAGGCGCGGGCCTCTGCGTTGACGCCAGCGATTTTAACGCCAGCCTGAGGGCCAGCCATTTGCTAGGCCGCTAGGTTGTGTCGGTGATTGCCTGCAAGGCCACTGCAAGGCCTGCAAGCACTTCATGTAGTGCTCCTCCGCGACGGGCCGGCCAATGGCAACGCCGAAGCCTGGCAGAAGCACTGTACACCCGCTTGGCACTGGACACCCTCTTCATCCCGGCTCTCGTGCAGTGGTCAAGGCAGACTTCTGAAGGTTTCGGCAGACTTCAGGAGCAGCGAAGTCTCTTTACTCTGAGGCCCGAGGGCAGGCTGGAGGTCTGCTGCGACTGTGAAGGGAAAAGCACCTACTGCCGAATCCTGGTGCTGCCCGCAAACGGCGGCAGCTGACATCGCACTTGGGTGCACATACCGGCCAGCATGTGGCGAGCTTGCACCAAGAGCTGTAGTAGGGCATGTCGGCTGCGAGGCAGCTTCCTTGCAACGCGATGTGCGCGCGCTTCCATGCTTGCTGTCCAGGCTGCACAGGTCCCCTCGTGCCATGCTAGGGCTTCGCCCGAGCGGCACGAGGGGCTTACATGGTTAGCCACGAGCCCTAGGGCTGGCCTCGACTTACTTCGCCATCGGGCAGTTCTTGCTGCATGGCCGCACAAGTCCAGGGCAAAAAAAGCACTTTCCAATCCCACGGTCTCGGCTTCGACGGTGCCGTGGCTGCCGCGTAGGAGAAACTCGGCTTGCTGCCACTGGCGTCCCTTGGAACAGGCCTCCAGGGCAGCGGCATTCGCCACCAAGCTATGGGATCCTGTGCTATGCAGCCAAGCCCGGAGGTGGAGGACCAGCTCCCATCGCCCGGCCTTGCTGCAACAGCTCATGGCTGCTGCAACAGGCATCGTTGCTCCGTCAGCCCTGGCAGTGGACCCCAGCTCCCGAAGGAGTTGGGCCCCTCCTCCAAAAGCCCGACAATGCAGCATTCGGAGAGCCACTTCCCAGTTTTGACTGTATTCACAGGAACTGATTACAGCTCCGCAAAGCAAAGCGCTCGGCTTGGCACGATTTGTTGTTAGGCTGTGTGCCAAGGCGACTGCATGCTGCCACTGCTGGGATTTCTCACACGCACTGACGGCCGCGCAAGCGGCACTTACATCAACGAGGCCAGCCTCTAAAGCAGCCTGGGCCGTGTAGCAAGCCAGGGCCCACCGTGAGCCACGCTCACAAGCTTTCAGGACGGCACCCAGAGACACCAAGGCGCCCTGTTCATCTGCTTGCACCGCTGATCGGGCGTGCTGTGCTAACTCCAATCCAAGTTGCCACTTGGATCCAAGAGAACAGGCAGAGCTTGCTGCTGTGAGAATAAGGGAACTGTCGGGCAATCCCTGCAGACTCGATTGACGCACGAGTTCCACCGCAGCCTGCCATGCAGCGCCGTAGGCGCAGGCTGAAATCGCGGCATTGAAGGAGTAAGAATCCGGTGCTGTCGGGACCACTCGTCCGTCTTGGCACCCAGGATTTTCTGGCGGCGAAGGCTTAGTCAGTTGGTTGAAAAAGAGGAGTGAGATCGGCCACGTGCTGTTTCGGGCGCAGGCACTGATGCTAGTATTCAGGAGCTGCAAGTCTGGCGGCAAACTCTTGGTCCAGAGTTCCTCGAAGAGCTTCGCAAGAGCTTGCCACCCTCCTGCCCGTGTAATCGGATCGATCATCGTGTTGTATGTGACCAGATTCGGACCGACCAGGCTATCAGACATATCCCTCAAGAGATCCAAGGCTCTCAGCCACTGCTCTGCCTTCACACAAGCGCGGAGGACTGTAGTATAGCTTACGACATGCGGGGAGACACGCGTCTGCAGCGAACTTCTTGAAGTCCTGCGGAGAAGCACCAAAGCTTTCTCCCAAGCCTCTGCCCTTTCAAGCTCCTTCAGGCGGAGGTTGAAGCCGTAGACCTTCTTCTTGGTGGGTGGCGTCCGCGCCACCAGTTCCATTGACACTCTCTGCACATCGCTTCGAAGGAATGCAGCACCTCCACGTGTTTCTCGCCATGAGAAGCCGCACCGACGTTGAGTCTTCACCCAAAGAGTCGAGCACTTGCTGCGCTTCACAAGGGCCCAAACACGAACGGGTTTGCATCTTCGCTGAGGCTTTGAGTTCTGCAGCTTTTAAATGTCGCACTGAAGCTTAGCCGTGTTAGCCGTGTTTGGTTGGACAGCTGCTACCCAGGCAAGGCCAGTCAAAGATGTTGGGACATCACCACTGTGCAACTCTAACAACCCCAATGCTACAAACGCCACTACGAATTTGGAACTAAGCTCCAATGAGGACTCTAAGGGCTCGAGGCTCCAAGACCACATCAAGATTCAAAGAGAACCCGGCAGGGCCCCACGAGCGAGCTACCCTGTAACAGCCCCAAACCCGAAACTCTCAAACTTTAAACCCATAAGTCCCAAAACTTCCCCTTCGCTCTTAAGCCCTTAACGTCCTCTTAGCCTCTTAGCATCCCTACACCTGTATTCCCCAAAACACCCCCCGGAAAGAAGCGCTGCGCCTGCACCGGTGTAGTAGGGCCCTTGCGGCGCTGGCTCCGAACCATCCTTCGGTGTGAATATAGGGGCCTTAACCATTAGAATGGGGTTTTGGGAGTTCCTTCTTATACTTACGGTTTGGGGTTTAGGGTTTAGGGTTTAGGGATAGCATAATGTACTCCCAAAACCCTATTCTAATTATTAAGGCCCCATATTACGAGATCCTGCTTGACTCAGCAGGTTCCGACACATCACTGATACTCTTCATTAAGCTGGGTTCAAGGCTTTATCAAGTGTCTTAGGCCTAGGTTTGGGGCTGAAGGAATCGTCGCCGGGATGGTCAGCTTTTGAACAAGCCTCTGCGGACGAGGTGGCTAAGCCTTTCTCAGTCTATCTTGGCAGATGTGGCCTTACATTTGCTTCAGTTCTGCGCCTGCTTTTGCTATCCACAGCTTTGGTCTCATGCCATATGGCACATCCGGGTCCTCGTTGAAGCCTAGTGGGATCTTGGCCTCCTCTCCGACCTTCCCGGGCCTTCAGGTTTGCAACGTGCCGGATCATGAAAAATCCCATCGGAGCCGCACGACTACCCCTCTGCCCACCCAAGCAGAAACGTAGAACACGTGCACGTACATTTACAGGCCTGCAAGACTGCAAGAAGCTGGCGCCTCATTAAGGTGTACTCTTGCTCGATGCCAAACCAAGGATCCAGATGTTCGTACCTTGATTGTCACTGCAATGGTCCTTTGATTGGATGCGGAGTTCTCTGGCTTGAGTGATGCTTGGATGCAGAGGCCAGAGTCAAACCCTGCAAAGCACAAGCATGCCCAGCTAAACAGGAAACACGAGGTAAGCGCCAGGAAAACCGCGCTAGGCTGTCAATGCTCTTCGGCTTGCAAAGCATAACCACGCACTGCTGCATGTAGTATGCATTCTATTTACGGTTGGGACTTGAACCGACAAAGTGCATCCATAAGTGTACCTGCACATAAACTCATGAAAATAGACACATACACACACGCACTCTCCGCCTCCGCATTGACGACTCCAGTTTGACAACAGCTGTCCTAGCTATTTGGAGTGAGCTGCTTCTCCATGATCTGCGCACAAGCGGCACGCCTGGGCTCATGAGATCAGCCTGTTTGGGTTCCGAGACTTGTAAGATGGCTGCTCTTGCAATCTCTGCTGTGGCTACTAGAAATAGCACTGGCATAAGAATCATAAGAACTTGGGTAAGGACTCGCAGTTGCAATGGGAGTAGTGGCAGGAGGAGCAGGACAAGAGGCTGGGGGGCAGGAACTGTTGCTTCTATTCCAATTGCTCCTCCCTTGTCTGCCCAACGCTTCCCACAACTCTTGCTGGCTCCTCCGGCTTCTACTGCCACTGCTACTGCTCCGTCTGCTCCGCAAGCAATCACCTCCACGACTACTGCTGCTACAACTTCGCCTGCTACTGCTGCGACGACCACGACGACTTCAACTTCGACTTGGACTTCGACTTCGCTTCTTCTTCTACAACAACAACAACAACTACTACTACTACTACTACTTCTACTACTACTACTACTACTACTGCCACTACTACTACTACTACTACTACTACTACTACTACTACTACTCTGACGATGAGGAGGACGACTTCGATGACCACTACCATCCAACTCTAGAAACTACATTTTCGTCACCATCTCCACCGTCACCGGCGTTGTCCTGATTGTCATTGTCTACTCCTCCACTGTTCATTTTCGTGAGGCCAGAGTCCTGGGCCCAGAGGCCCCCCCCTAAGTCAAGAGTGAGAGCCTTTTGAGTCTTCACTCGGAGCCTCAACCCGCTGATTTGAGAGCCGAGGTTCGTATTGCCGATTGCCGGCTGACCATCCCAAGCATTGTAGGATTCGGCCAGCACCAGGATATGAGGACTTCCGCGGAACGGATCCTCTGACACTCTTGGAGCAAGGGGTTTCGAGGTGGCTTGGGCTTTCTGGAGTTGAATCTCAGTGGACAGCATCGAACACTACTCCAAGAAGATATCGACGGAATTGCTGCAAAGGCCTTGAAGATCGCCTTGGGGTAGAGGTAGACCTCAGAGTTGTTGCCATCCGCCTGCTCCGTGCTGCTGCCGTCATAGTTCCACACACGAAGCCCTGCAAAATGAGACTCTTGTGCTGCGGCTGTGCTGTCACACTCACTCCATCGTGGGCTACTATCACTTAGCTTCTCCCCACATCCGTCCACATGAATCTGTCAGAGTGGCTGCGGCTGGTGGACTGGCTGCTAGACAAATTGAACCACATGTAACACATCCGACAATCACTACAACGCACGGGGGTCATGGCACGAATCCTGAAGCAAGAAGGCACCCCGTAGAGCGTCACTGCCTTCCACAGAAGTCGGCAGTGTCGTCATGGTCATCGTCTTGGACCTAGCGATCTTGTAGGGCACAGGGACGCTTCTCTAGGGTCTGACTAGCTCCACTGCTCTCCCACAACAGCCCACCGGGTGGACCCGCTCGATGCATGCTTCAGCAAAGAGCGCAGCCTGTACACATGCTCATCTACGTACACAGCAGACACCCGGCTTTAGTGAAGCACGGAAGCGACAAACCAACATGTGTACATCACAGCCACTCTTTTATTCTGTATATAAAACAAATTACAACATCTAATATACTGTAAGAGTATACAACAGAATCTGCATATGCAATAAATGTATACACATGTAGATTTTCTATTTCTATCTATACACACATATATACACATGCACATGAATAATACATGATACTACACATATACATATACAGGTACGTATACTTGTATGTATGTGTGTGCGCGCTGTATCATACATACACAAACACAAACACACACACAC
>CAJNDV010031952.1:109752-123828 GCA_905221635.1 Symbiodinium sp. CCMP2456 | reverse complement strand
TAGGGATTTAGGGTTTTGGCGTTTAGGGTTTGGGGGCTCCTTGGGTGTTATTCAAACTAGAAGTTTCCGGCTGCAGGGTCTTGGATTTTTGCAGCAGGGGTGCTAAAAAGCAAGCAGGTGTTCTGCCGCGTCGCAAACTCTTCTGTGGGACAGGCACCGTGCCCAAACTCTGAATTCTAAGGCGTTGGAGCCCTAGTTTCAACCCCTAAAGCCTAAGATTCTGAAGTTTATAGAGCCTACACGCCCAAACCCCTCAAACCCTACATGTCTGCCGATCTTCCTGGTTGAGTGTACAAAAGTCTGGCAGAATAATTAGGAATAGTATTCCGTCCTATATATTCCCCATGTGGTTTCTAGGAGAACAGACCCAAAAGGGCCCGCAAGAGACTCGCTGTTCAGTCAAGGTTCAGGGTCTGCCTAAAACCGAAACAGTATACCCTTGTATGGACTTCTAGCTATAAGGAACCCTAAACCCTAAACCCTAATTATCAGGAACCCTAAACCCTAACCCCTGAACCCTCAATCCAAAACCTTGAACAGTGCAGGTTCTCGGGTTCAGGGGTTTAGGGTCCGGGCTTGGGTTTGGCAACATGCTATGGTTTAGAGTCGCTTACAAAGTCCAGAAATCTGAAGAGCCCCGGGCCAGTACTATACATGGACCCTCATCTTAGGGGTACTTAGAAATAATTTTTAATCTTTGGCTACTATAAACCCTAAGAAGCAGCTAAAATTATAATTTTTGCTAGGGGTCTAAGTTCAGTATAGTCATAGTAACCCTTTTAGAACCCTTAAAGGAGAATTCCCAATAAGGGATCTATATGTAACCCTAAACCCTGAACCCTGAACTTCAGTTAAGAAGGGACCTTTCAGGGGGTCATACGATGGATGGTATAAAACCTGCATTACCCGTCATAAGGAATGTTCCATAACTCCCATAGTTCAGGGTCCTTAAAGTAATGAAGGATTTATATCATCAGCAGTAGTAGCGCTTATAGAACCCACAAAGGAGCCTTTTCAAGGAGCCCTTGGCCCTTAAAGTACAGGGCACCCAGGTCCAGGGAAGTCTTAGGCACTTAAAAATCGTATTCAGGACACTCCCTGCTAAACCCTCCTTATAGAACCCTTATGGATCCCTTATAGAACCCTTATTGATTTAAGGATTAGGGTTTAGGGTGTAGGGTTCCGAAACCCTAAACCCTAAACCCTAGGAGCCTTACTTTCTAAGTCCCATGAGGTTATGATCGCCGCTCGCCTTGTTATACTTGGAGGTTCTTGGGTAGTGATAAGTGGGGTTATAAGTACGTAGGGGAACTATAATTACAACCCATATTAGGGGACTTATGACCCTACTTACAACTACCCATGAACCTCCAAGTCAGGAGTACTTTAAACCCTAAACCCTAAAGCCTAAACCCTAAACCCATGAACCTCCAAGCAGGGTGGAAACCTTACGCTCGTAGGTTTTTTTTGGGTCTTCTGGAAGGGCGAGCTCGGGCTTTAGTGGCCAGGGTCTAGGGGTCTAGGCTTTAGGCTTTGGGGGTTTCAGGGTAGTGTTTCCAGGAGTATGTACTGGCTAGGTACTTGGACCCAAAGGTCTTGTGGGAGCTTGAGGAAGAAGAACCGCGTGATTGAGTCTACTTGGAGGATCATGGGACTTAGTAAGTAAGGTTATAAGTCCCTTAATTGGGGTTATCAGTAAATATAAGTACAGTTACCTTAATTATAAGCCTACTTACGAAATCCCATGATCTTTTAAGAAGGCCTCTGTGGAAATTGTCAAGGCATCGACAGCCCAGGTGTTGGATGTAGGCCGTAGGCCGTAGGCTCATTGATCCGCAACCCACCCTACTTGGAGGATCATGGGACTTATACCCAATTAAGGGACTTATAGCCTTACTTACTGAGTCCCATGATCCTCCACGTAAGCTCCCACACGCTAGACTCTGCTGGACGCTTTCACTCTACCCTTCGCATCAAGCAACGCGAAACTCCGAAACAGAAACCCGAAACCACCCAAAACGGACCTTGAAACAGTAACTTCTTTTCAGGCGCAGAAACAGAAACCCTGAAGCAGATACCTAAAACCAAAGTTGGGCCGTGAAAGAGATGTCCTAAGCCCCGAACTCAAGCGTTGGGTCTGGGTTTGTAATGGTCTAAACCCGAAACCCTAAACCCCAAACCCCCAAACCCTAAACCCCTCATAAGGGTTTAGGGTATAGAGTTTAGGGAAGCAGAAACAGGCCGCACGCAGATGCATGCCCACTGGTGGAGAGCTCAGGGGCTCAGGAGCTGACGGCTCAGGGCTTCTCAGGGTTTAGGGTTCAGGGTTTGGGGTTTGGGGTTGGGGGTTTAGGGTTTAGGGTTTCTGCAAGGAGGCTAAGCCATAAACTTTCTTCCTTAGTTGTAGACTATACCTCTTTTCTTGGTCGTAGGCTGTTTCGGCTTTACAGCAGGGCCTGCGATGTGCTGGAGAGTTAGCTTTTTTTGGTTACTGCTGCGGACTCTGAGTTTAGGGTTTAGTGTTCAAGGTTTGGCGTTTGGGCGAGTTGAAGCTGCAACAGGAGCAAGAGGACCCCTCTCCGGACGATGAAGATCTGGCTAACATTCAGGTAGAGACGCATGGAAGCTGACTTCATCGACCAGGCGAGTGACACGCCTTTCTGCTACCAGGAGATGCAGCGGCAGAGTAGGTGGGAGGCAGCTGTAGCCAAAGAGCGGCGGAAGCTGGCCGAAACCATGAGCGACATAGCAGTAGCAGAATCAAATGGAGTTGGCCCGCGACGAAGAGGAGCAGGACGAAGAATCCTCTTCTAGACGCCGAGCAATCGAAGACAACGTTTCAACTACTGGCAGGACAGATCTCGTCCAGAGCGTCCGGCAGAACCTGCCAACCCACCTCGTGCACGAGGAAGAGGACGCGCCTCTACAGCAGAACCTCGTTCTCGCTCACGAGGACACGGAGGTATCTTCTCAAGGCCCAACTTTGTTGACAAAATCAACACGCCTCTTGACGAAGTTGCTCGCTTCATGGAATGTTTAGGTTTACAATGCTTTGGACCAATAGGTTCAAGGTAGCAGCAGCTGTTTCGGGCAAGGGTACTACATCAGAGTTCGGGGTTGCTGGTGATCCGGGTCATGTCTTACGCGTTACTATCAAATCTCATAATCGCGCTAGGCCTACACCCTGCAATGGCTGCCCGGTACCTGGAGTACGAACCTTGTGCTGTTCTTGGATGTTGGTTAGTTTGCACAAAGGAAGATAGCGTCATTTTATCCGCTAAGAAACGCCATCCTAGGTCCTCGAGCAGTTTTCTCCAAAACTTTGCAGCCAGCCCCCAACTCCAAAAACATGCGCAGGCTGGGTGGGGTAGGGCGCAGAAAGGGGCGGTGGGTGGGACTGCCCTACAGAAAGCCGACCGCTTCGGCCGGGGCCGAGGCGAATATTAGTAACAGCAAGAATCATATATACCGTATACCAATAATCATCGCAAAAATAACAATACTCATAATCATAATAATAATAAGAATAATGATAATAATACTGACAGCAACATTAGGTGTTCGGCTTCAGGGTTGCCGTCGCCTGTTATTGAAACCTACACGCTTGCGGGATATGTAAAGCCCACGAGAAAACCCCAAACCCGAGACCCTAAATGGGGTTTCTGAAAATGGAGGTACCTTATTTGGGGGTCCTTATTATAGGGATCCTATTATTTGGGGTACTATATTAGGGTCCCCTATTTTCGGAACCCCCAAATCCCAAACCCTAAGCCCTAAGCTTTCTAAAGCTGAGTGAGGGCTTCCAGGCCTAATATGGCTGCACTCGCCTTCCCAAGTGGGATCTCCGGCACTGCTGGAAAAGAGGCGCTGAACACAAAAACTTTCTAAAGCCCTGAGCTCGAAGCCCCACAGCCAGGCAGTTGCCTCGCGCTGGTCATTGCCCTGAGCCAGATGTTGAATCTCGGACTCCTTGGGTTTTGGGGTTTTGGGGTTTGAGTTCTATATGGTTCCTTGCCGTTTGAAGGAGAGTGGGCCAGAAGGGTTATGAGATAAGGCAACATCCCCTGAGCCATAAACCCTTGAGCCCCAAACCCCTGCACCCCAAACCCTGAAGGCTTAAGCCCTAAGGTCTCATGGTTATCATGGAGAAGCTTGAATAGTTAGCTATAGTATTTTGGGGTTCCTTATTAGAATTATAGTATAAAATACCCCAAAACCCTATTCTAGTTCTTCAGGCCCCTACAGTATCCACTTGTTTTCCGGGCTGCTTGGATTGAACCAGGGTATGCAGACACCCTATTCTGATTGCAGATCAAGGCCGGCGAGTAGTGAGCCTCATTCTGGACACTCATTGCCCTGATTCCCTTTGTCGTTTATCGCAACAGTACAGCTAGCACACTTTACACTCCCAAAATGCAAGATCCTATACCTCACATGGGACCTGTAACCTTTGTACAACGGGTTATGCAACCGTTGATCCAGCAGCTGGATCCATTTATTTTATGATGCCCCTCCCTCCCAATGCAAATCCTCTGGTTCCATGCACCTATATAGTATATATTTACGTAGGCCTTGAAGAGGTTCCTTGTAGGTACTTTCAGGCTTAAGTATATACCATGTACGCGCATGGAGCCCGATCACTACCTCACGGATCATGGGACTTAGCAACTCTGCTTAGACATACTGTAACTACGACTTAGAAGCTCATAGCCCCAGCTAAGGTACTTCTTAGCCTTGCTTCCTAAGTCCCATACTCCTCCAAGTAGGGAAGTCCAGGAAGCCTAATTGCACCCTTAGAGGAACCCTTGAAGGAACCCCAGACGTACATTGGAGCCTTACTGTAGGGGCCTAAATAATTACCAATGCCGCTTTGGGCGCTCCTTGTTAGAATTATAGTGTAACGGGCCCCAAAACCCTATTTTACTTATTAAGGCCCCTAAACCCTCAACCCTTACAGAAGACCTTATAGAACCCTTTAAGGAACCCTTAAAAGGAATTCCTCAAGACCTTATTCTAACTAGTAAGGCCCCTATATTAGGGAAATCCAGGAACCACCATGACTTGATGCTGCCTGCAGCTGCCCACAACATGCGCCTTCGGCTGCGCAAGGTGCCCGGGTTTAGCGTTCGATTGAAGCGATCGATACTGGGTTCTATATGGGATCTATAGGGATCTAGAGTTTAGGGTTTAGGGGTTCTGGCATTTAGGGTTGAGGGGTTTGGGATTTAGGGGTTAGGAAGGAGTATGAGAAAAGATTCCTTAAGGTACACCCTGGGTATGAAAAACTGCTTTTCTTCAGGGTCCTTGATATTGGAATTCCTAGGAAAGACATTTCTTTCACGTAAAAGGGGTGCTATCAGTCAGGGGTTTACGTTACTGTCGACCCTATCTGATGAAATCCGTACCGACCCCTAACACTCTGAAACCCCCCCAAAAAAGCCTAGCCTGTTAGAGTCTATCACACACTGAAACCCCCAACAGGTTATGCGATAAGGACCCCCTCTAAACCCTAAGCCCCAAACATCAAAAAAGGTAAAGAAGGTACCCCCCAACACTCTGAAACCACCCCCCCTACACCCTAAACCCTAAACCCTAAAAACCCTCAACCCTAAACCCCCCAACACTCTGAAACCACCCCCCCTAAACCCTAAACCCTAAACTCTAGCAGAAGTCGGGCCTGTCGGAGTTTAATATAGGGGCCTTAATAACTACCTGTATTCTTCTTGGGGGTTCCCTACTATAGTTATAGTATAATGGGCCCTAAAACCCTAGTCTAACTATTAAGGTCCCTATATTCCCTAAACCCTAAACCCTATATTAGTCGAGGGGCCTTTTCTCTCGGGCTAGGGTTTCGGGTGGTTTCCTTTTCTTTTCGTCTTTAGGATCTTTCGTGTTTTTAGGATTTCTAGCACGCAGCTCCTTTTGTAGGTGTTCCAGAGAGGGCTCTTCTCTACAACAAACCCTTTCCTTTGACCACACATATTTGAGTATCTGTAATGTTTGTTTTGATTTGTTTAGTTTTGTCTGTGTGTGTGTTTCGGGCTACGAGTGAGTATCGTGTCAAGTGTCTAGGGCGACAGACTTAGGGCATAGGAGACTAGGAGGCCTGCATGGTTGGATGACTTGGAGGGTCGTGGGACTTCGTAACTCGGGCTATAAAAACAAGAGAACTATACACTTCTAGTTACGCACTCACAACCCCAATTGAGGTACTTACAACCATAACCTTACTTACTAAGTCCTCCCATGATCCTCCAACGTGGGCATCGGCTGTAATTAATGTAGGAGCCTGATCAAGAAACCCAGGGGCTGCAACCCCACAATACCGAATCAGGATTCTATATAAAAACTCAATAAGATGCAGGGTTTCTGAATCAGGCTGCTGTCCAAATCCCCTAATCCCCCAACCCTAAATTCTATACCCCTGAACTCCTAACCTCTAAACCCTAAACCCCTAAACCCCTAAACCCCTAATCCCTAATCCTTGAACGGCAACTAGGGTGAAGAGGCCCCGTGACGGTGGGCTGGTTAGTTGTTTTTTGGGGCTACAAGGGAGTTTTTCACAAGGCTTTAGGGTTTAGGGTTTAGGGGCTGGGCTGGTTGGTTGCTTTTTGGTGCTACTAGGGACTGTTTCAGAAGGGTGCATACTGGGTTTTGGGAATGTGGGAGGTTTCCGAGAATAGGGGACCCTAGTATAGTACCCTAAATAGGAGGACCCTTGTAAAGACACCACAAGAAGGTCCCCCCTTATTTTCGGAAACTCCCGTGTGGGGTTGAGGGTTGCAGGGGTTCAGGGTATAGAGCTGAGAGCTTGGCTTTGAGGGAACCGATTCGTGCTTGGGGGCCCCTGTCACTGCCATATCTTAGGGGGTCTAGGGTTTAGAGATTTTAGGCTTTAGTATATTTCAGCTTGCATTGAATTGCTGGAGAAGCTTCAACGCCAAACACTTCGCCACTAGTTCAACATGATATAGGGGCCCTAATAATTGCCTATACTATTTTTGGGGCTCCTTGTTACAATTATAGTATAATCTACGCCAAAACCCTGTTCTAATTATTACGGCCCCATATTACACGTTGAGTCCTACGCCGTAAGTGGTAGGGTCCGGATCCTGAAAGCCACTGAAAACGGCTTGTTGCACTCTCGGCATTGTAAACGTAGTTAAGGCCCCAAAAGACTGCCATTCGAAAGTCTGAGAAAACCGTATCAGACAACCCTAGACCGTAAACCCAAAGCCTAACAAAACAAGTCTTCATAAAAGAAGACCCCCGATGAATTCTCAGGTGCTGAGAACGGATCAAACTTGAAGTCCTTACATCCTAATACCTACCTGGGCCCCAAGAGTATGTAGAACAATAGCCCTTTAAAGGTGTTGGGCCATTAAGCCTACCTACTTTTTAGGGTTTCGGTAAACCCTGAACCCCAAAATTCGATTTTCGAAGTCCAAAACCCGAGACTAAACACTGAACTCTGAATCTTAAACCCTAAACCCATACAGATCCCTTACAGAACCCCTATAGATCCCTACAGAGGAACCTTAAACCCTAAATCCTACACCCGAAACCCCTAAACCCTATTTCCCAAACCCCCTAAACCCTCAACCCCTGAACCCTTACCCTAACCCCTACACCCTAAACCCCCAAATCGTTGGAGGATGCCGAGCTGTGCCAGCGTCTTAAGACGGAAGTTGAATCCGTCGAGGCAGCATTCTTGAGTGTGATATCCCTACAGGGTTAGGGTTTAAGTCCATGTGGGAGTTTCCGAAAATTAGGGGTACCTTATTGTGGGGTCCTTATAATGAGGATCCTACTATTTAGGGTACTCTATTAGGGTCCCCTATTTTCGGAAACCCCCATGTACTCACATAGCATCTACTTTGGCCTTTATGTAGTTCCTGGTTAGGTACTCAGGGCCCAAGTATAATTATGCTATATGGCACCATGGACCCTAAGGATGCGGTCTGTTATAGTGCGTTGTGCTTCACATTGCCATGTTGTATCGTGGTGCCGGGATTTGATGCAACGGGCATTAGGGCATGTTTGGCGAGCATTGAACCGTTTAGCGTAGAAGTCTAGATAAGTACAGCTAGCGAAATCGTTTGAACAACGAACAAGGGGATGACAGTTCACTGGGCCGGTTGTCCACTCCAAGTCACGGTGCATGCTCCAATGCCTGAAGCCACAACCTAGCCCTAAACCCTAAAGCCCTAAACTCGAAACCATTTCGCAAGAAAGAAACACACTCATGCAACTAGCGTGAGGTGGCTATGTGTGCCAAGCTTTGCGGTTCTTACCAGGATTTAGAGAGCGTGTCTTGCTGTCGGGACGCGGTCTGAGCTGGTTGTGTACCAATGAAGGACAGTCAGGCCACTAGCCCTAGGTGAGTATACTTGGAGGGTCATGGGACTTAGTAAGTGGGGTTATAAGTCCCCTAATTGGGGTTATAAGTATAGTTACCTTGATTATAACCCTACTTACTAAGTCCCATGATCCTTTAAGTAGGTGAGTATACCCTTGGAGCAGGATCGAGTAAGTTTCATAGGAAGTATCACAGCCTCTGTGATCTGAGAGTTCAGGAATTCAGGAATTCGAACATGGTTTAGGGTTACTATAGAGGCCTAACTAAATTACCAACATTATTCCTCGGGGCTCCTTACTCTAATCATACTATAATGTACCCAAAACCCTCTTCTAATTATAAATGCTCCTGCATTTGGGTCCAGGTCTTGGGGTTCTGGATCTAGACCCTAAACCCTAAAACCTAAACCCTAAACCCTAAACCCGAGCCTCAAAGCTTCGTTGTGCTGCCTTTCCTCGGCCGCCTGGGCCCAGACGAGCTATCACCATAGTGTAGTTAGTATTATTAGGGGTTTAGGGTCTAGTTTAGGGTTTAGGGTACCATGGTAGGTAGTAACCCTATTTTTGGCTCTCTTAACAGGGACCTTATTGAGAGGGTCTAAATCCCCAAGGGTCCCCCTAATCCTAGTCCTAGCTATCACCATAGGAGTTCTTTCTTTACCTGGTCTCCTGGTTGGTGCATGGTATGTCTTGCAGCAGCTTGGCATTTCTCTTTCAGGCTAGTGTTGTTGCTGTTCCCACTTCTTTTGCAAAGCTCTTCCCGTGGTGGCTGCAAATCATGACGGCGGCTGACGAGCAAGAAGAACTCCACGATCCGGTTCCCATGGTCCTTGGCAGGACCTCGAAGGAGTGCGAAAGCGAAAGTGAAAACGAAGCATGTGCCCGATTCATCGCACAAATGGACCTCGCAGGCCCGGAGGTCCTGAGAGTGATGCCGGCTGTTACTTTACCGCTCTTAGATATGATGTCTATTTTTCTTGTAATATATACTAGGAATGATGTCACTGTCTATTTTTCTTGTAATATATACTCCAGGGGGTTCAAAAGAATAATGCCTTTTTCGGGTTCTAAGGGCGGCTAAGGTTAAGGCCTTTCAGCACTGCTTTCTAGCTTTGCGCTGCGCATATGGTATTGACCTCCTTGCATTGAGTCACCAGAGCGAAACGATAACAGACTTCTGGAGCCATTCTTGGCACGGGGAGCTCTGGAAGAAAGTGTTGACACTCATCACCATTTACAATGGTCGAGCAGCCATCGGGTTAGGCATGTTCGTTGCCGTTGTGATGATGGTGTTATCCCTTGTTCTGGATCTCCCTGGTTACGACCGGCACGACATGCGCGAAACGGACTGGTCTGCGTGGTCCTCATGGTCTGGATTTCTGGTCACGGTGCTAGTGATGATCTTCTGGCGCTCTCAAACGCGTGTTTTCCTCGACCGTACCTGCATCAGTCAAAGCGACGACGAATTGAAGTCGAATGGTATTTCAGAAGCTGAATGGGCACACTTTACACTTTTAGGGATACTAAGTATAATCGCCCCCTGTAGAGCTGCAAGTTTGAACGTGTTGGAGCCTATGAACTCAGCAACTAAGGTATCCTTAGTCTGGCTGGAATGCTTCGACGGTCGGATTCGATGCTCATTCTTTGGGATCCAACGTGGACTGAAACTCGATTATCTGGGTTCTTCTCGTTAAGGAATACGCAATTATTCTCTAGTTGGCATTGGGTCTTTAATTTTCTTTGTGTTTGTATGACTTGCAACCGGGAACATGGCAGTTTGTATAAGTTCTAGGAGGAGCTCACAAGTAAGGAAAGATTGTGGTGCTTGTTCGAGCTTGCGGCATTCTTGAAAAGCAGGGAGCATGGGGCTAGTCAGCAAGACCTGACGATCACGCCAACCCTTCTAGGTCCGATCCGAATCGGAACTTTCTTGACTGCCACCGCTGGTTCGCTTGCTTTCAGAATGGCGCCTGCTGTGCGACCCTCCGTTTCCCGTCCACAGTACTATTTCCTCAACACCACTTTTCTGACCTCGGTTGCTGTCTTTGTGTTGGGCTATGTGCTTGCGGGCATCTTGCGACGCTATTTTCGAGACTTAGACACGATGAGGCGGCAACTGATGTCCATGTCCTTCGACACCGCTCTTTGTGCCTGTTGTACCAGAGGACATGACGACTCACCCGGCGACCCGTGTGATCGGGAAATATTGAAGCAATGTATGTTGATATGGTTCGGTAGCTTGGAGTCGTTTGATAGCACCGTGAGATCGGAAGTGCTGGAGGTTTTGATGCAGGACCTTGAAGAAGTTTTCAGCACAAGGTCCACGATCGCAGCATACACTCCAATCATGTGGGCTGTCATGGACTATGCCGTTACCTTTTCACGGGTTGAAGGACACTTCTGGTCCAATCTCCTGGCTACACTCGCGGGTGGATTGGTGCTCTGGCTTGTGGGTATGCCATCGTTGAAGAGTTGGCTCGTGCTCGTATGCAAGCTCGCACGGGCGAGGCCAGGTAGTTGGTGTCGCGAGGTCATGAAGAACCTTGGTGGAGCTTTGAGACCCTTTATTTTTTCCGCTTTTTACGGTCCTGTAGAGGTCTCCATTCATAACTACTTTTGAGAGCCCTTAACTTAAAGTACACCCCAGGAACTCACTGGTAGCGCTGATCGTCCTCTCTCATTTGGTCTCCCTCTGGCTGCTAGGTGGCACTTTGGGAAACTTTTATAATTTCCCTTATGGTTCCTATAAAGGTATCTATTCATACATACTTGGAGGATCATGGGACGTAGTGAGTAAGGTTATCAGTCCCCTAATTGGGGTTATGAGTATAGTTACCTTAGTTACAACCCTACTTACTAAGTCCCATGATCCTTTAAGTCAGGTCCCCAACACTACAACCCAGGTTAGTTTGGACGCTCGCATATGGTCTTCAGCTTTCTCGGGCTGGAGTTGCGGGAGTGTCCATTGTCGGTACACTGCTCCTTGTCTGTTTTGCTTAGTTCTCCAATACCCAACCTTTCATAACTTTTGGGGTTCTTATATAATTGTATTAACCCTAAACCCTAAACCCTAAACCCTAATCCGTTAACCCTAAGCTGAAAGTTTAACCTTTTACTTCCTTGGCTTCTTGGGGAAGTAAGTTTCTGGCTGTAGGACTTTGCCAACCTGGGTTCTCTATCATCTCTACTATGGAGCCTACCAGTTTCAACTCCCTAAACCCCAAACCCTAAACCCCAAACCCCTAAACCCCTAAACCCCTAAACCCCTAAACCCCTAAACCCCAAACCCCTGTATAAACCCTAAACCCAAACCCTCAACCCTAAACCCAGGGTTCAGAAGTCAGCCCAGGCTCCATGCCATTCTCTTTCGGTGCCTTGGCCTCGTCCTCACAGCCATCTGGCCCGAGGGTTCACACGGTTTAGGGCCTAGGGTCTAGGGTTTAGGGTCTAGGGTTTAGGGTTTACGGCTTGGGGTTTAGGGTTTAGGATTTAGGGTTTACGGTTTAGGGTTTATGGTCTAGGGTTAGGGTTTAGGGTTTAGGATTTAGGGTTTAGGGTCAGAGGTTAGGGTTTAGGGTTGAGGATTTAGGGTTTAGGGTCAGAGTTTAGGGTTTCGGGTTTAGGGTTCTAGGGCCTGTAGGGTTCAGGGTCAGAGTTTAGGGTTTAGGGTTTAGGGTTCTAGCGGATCTTTTCTTTGGGAGCACCCCGAAGCGGGAGCGAAGCCCTGACAGCTTACTCGATGAAAAGTCGCTGTCTGGGGATCTCACAGGGGCCTGGGGTTTAGGGTTTAGGTTTAGGGTTTAGGGTTTGAGGCTTAGTGTTTAGGGTTTAGGGCTTAGGGTTTAGGGCTTAGGGTTCAGGGCTTTGGAGTGCAGCACACACGAGGGAAACCAGTTTACAAAAAGCAGGCATGGGTTGCACAAAACGGTCCTGGCACCTCAGTAGGGACCCCATCTCAAGTCATTGAGCATTCAGGCTATTTACTTTCCTGCTCATTGCAAAGCCTACTTAAAGGATCATGGGACTTAGTAAGTAGGGTTATAATTCAGGTAGCTGGCCTTGTAATTACTTATAACCCCAATTAAGGGACTTATAACCTTACTTACTAAGTCCCATGATCCTCCAAGTAGACCCTAAACCCTAAACCCTAAACCCTCAGCCCTAAGCCCTAAACCCTGAGCCCTAAGCCCTAAACCCTAAGCCCTAAACCCTAAGCCCTAAACCGTAAGCCCTCAACCCTAAGCCCTAAACCCTAAACCCTTAACCCTAAGCCCTAAGCCCTAAACCCTAAGGAAGGAGGAGCCTGGAGAAGCACCCGCCCGCACTTCCGAGAACACCCATATTCAAAATGCAGCTTTTGAGCCATAGCGGGTTTTAGGGTTTGCAGGGTTTAAGGTTTGTTTTAAGGGATCCTTTAAGGGGTTTTAAGGTTTAGGGTTTCCTTTCAGGGATCCTTTTAAGGGTTTTAGGGTTTAGGGTTTTCACAATTCCAAGAGGGTCCAGATATTCTACTATTACTGGAGTTTTGTTCCCAAAACCATAATAGGGATGGTCTTTTGGGATCTCAATAGACAATGGTAGTGTATGTGGACCCTCTAAGATTACTAACTAGCAGTACCCTTCCAAAGTCTCCAATAGAGTCCTCCAAAAGCACACGCCCCCTCCCCAACCCTGCTGTAATTGTTGAGGCCCGCATGGTGTGCGTTTTGCTGGTAACCTAAGCTGCAATGCCCCACCCCTAAACCCGAAACCCTGGACCCTAAAAGTAGCAACTGCAGTTGAGCCTCCGAACACAACCAAACGCATGAATCCCTGCGGAAGCCAATAGGGCTTAGAATTTAGGGCTTAGGGCTTCGGGTTTAGGGTCTAGGGTCTAGGGTTTATGGTTTAGGGCTTAGGGTTAGGATTTAGGGTTTTACATTTAGGGTTCAGAAGCCAGTATACACACAAACAGACCGCAACCCTACACCTGAGTTCTACATCCTGAACCTCGTTAGCGGGAGGGAGTATACTCTTATGGCGAAGTCCTCCCCACGGCTTCCCAAACTGGAAGCCGTTCAGAAGTAGAAGAGACTTGTCGGCCTGCGTAACACACACGTACTTGGGGCGTGGAAATCGGCTATAAGTGGATCATAAATACCCGGAAAAGTTGAAGCCATCCTCCCTAGAGCCTGATAGGTTTACGGTGTATTAAGTTTACGGTATATCTTAAAGGATCGTGGGACTTAGTAAGTAGGGTTATAATTCAGGTAACTGCATATATATATATATATATATTTACTTATAACCCCAATTAAGGGACCTATAAACTTACTTACTAAGTCCCATGATCCTCCAAGTAAGGCCTGCCGATGAAGTAGGGTAACTTTAGGGCTGCTAGGGTTGAAGGTATACCAAGTAAGCCCCATGATCCTCTTAAGTGCACACGCCAAAGATCCTGACAGCGAGCGAGTCTGGATTTTTTGGTAGGGTTTAGGGTTTAAAAAACAGGGTTTGGGGTTGAGGGTTGCTCCAGGGTTTAGGGTTTATGGGGCGCGCAGGTCATCCTTGAAGATAGCGTCGTGCTGCCACGGCAGGCAAGTGGGGGCCACTGAAAAGCTTGAGGCCCCTAAAAAGGGTTATTCTCTAAATTAGGGTCCCGTTTGGGGCCCCTTTTATGAGGGTGCCTCACTATATTGGGGACATAAAAAGGGACCCTATTTAGAGAACTACCCATAT
>CAJNDV010031952.1:70666-88322 GCA_905221635.1 Symbiodinium sp. CCMP2456 | reverse complement strand
AACCCTACTTAGAGGATCGTGGGACTTAGTACTTGGGGTATAATAAACGGAACTGTACTTATATTTCCTTATAGCCCCAATTAAGGGACCTATAACCTTATTTACTAAGTCCCATGATCCTCCAAGTACCTGGGCATCCAAAACCTACCGGTTTAAGGGTTCTAATGTTTAGGGTTTACGGTTTAGGTTTTAAGGTTTAAACCCTAAACCCCAAGCCCTAAACCCCATACAACCCTACAGCCCTAAACCCTAAAACCCCAAAACCCTAAAGCCCCAAAACCCTAAACCCTAGAACTCTAAACCCTAAAACCCCCAAACCCTAAAACCCCAAAAACCCTAAAACGCTAAATAACCCTCAACCCAAAGCTCTCCTCCGTGCAGGAAGGCGCACTACCAGGTCGGGGGCAGGAGTAGAAGCGCCTCGGGGAAAGATGGCACCAAAGGAAATGGTCGAGCTTCCATGGATTCCGTTAAATTGGGATCTATAAGGGTTTAGGGTGTAGGGTTTATAGGGTTTAGGGAGGGGTCGAGTTTCCGTGGATTCCTTTAAAGGGATCTATGAGGGTTTAGGGTTTAAGGTTTCGGGTTTAGGGAGGGGTCGAGTTTCCGTGGATTCCTTTAACGGGATCTATAAGGGCTTAGGGTTTAGGGTTTATAGGGTTTAGGGAGGGGTTATAGGGTTTAAGGAGGGATCTATAAGTGTTCCTTTTGTCTTAGTTGCCGTAGACCCAACCTTTAAACTTTTGGGGTTCTTATAGTTTAGTAGTAACCTAACCTTTTAGTTCCCTGGCTTACGGTGGAAGTAAGTTAAAGGGATCTATAAGGGTTCCTTTAAAGGATTCTTATAAGGGTTCCTTGTGTAGGCCACGATATGTGGTCTCTGTGGGATGTGTTGGGTGTGTTTGGTAGCAGCTCAGAGTTATTGGGCTTAGAGTTTAGAGCTTAGGGTTGTTATGGGGGTTCATGTGTTCGGGTTGTTTGGGGTTTTGTCTTTTCTTATGTTGGGGTTGCACGGTTAAGGCACCCCATATGAGCCCTCCGTAAGTCAAAGTTGTTCGTGGGCTTTGGGCGAAATACGCTGTGGGATATTTGCAAGAAGGATCCATGGCCGTTTTCGGGTTGGGTGTTTTACAGTTCTTTTTTTGCGGGGGACTCCACACAGCTTGACCTATTGTGCCGAATTCGACCTGTTGTGATTCGTTTCCATCCCAGCATCATTGCTTCGAGACGTGCGCCAACGACACCTGGCCGTCCATCAGTTATCGGATCCTTAAGGGAGGGTGGCTCAAGGGGGGAGGGTCCTAGGGAGCTTTAGGGAACCTAAGGGATTACTAGGGAGAATTGGGGATTACTGGGTTACTTAGAACCCCCTCCCATAAGGATTCCATAAATCAGGGTTTAAGGCGCGACCCACCAAGCCTAGACTCCCAGACTCCTTTAACGGCTTCAGCCCGCGCAGCTCTATAACCTCCTAAGTTCAAAGTGATAAGCCCCTTAGCTGGGGTTCGGTTATAAGTAAGTATACGTACTCATAACCTAAACCCTAAACCCTTAGGGCTAGGGTTTAGGGGTTTAGGGTCTTTAGGGGAGTCAAAGCTGAAGCCCCCTACTATCCCGGAGACTCCAAAACCCCAACTACTTAAGGAACAGACCTTAAATCTTAGTCGGGTCCCCATTATTCATAAACCCTAAACCCTAAACCCAATAATGATTATTCTGTATTCTGTAAGGGATCTTCCGGAATGAAGGGTTTTTGGAGTCTCAAGGTACCCCTAACTCTTCCTCGGCCCAAAGCACCTATAGAGACGGCCCGAGTGTGGATCCATGAGGAATCTCGCCACTAAACTTGGTATCCAGTAGTTAAGCAGCGTGTTTGCGGCACGGTTTGCATCAATGTATGCCTCTGAGCTATACATTCAGGCCGTCTGCCCTAAACCCTAAACCCTCAACCCTAAACGCTAAACCCTAAACCCTAAACCCTAGCACGTCAGGATACTTTCTTGATGAAGGGGTCTTGGGATGTCTGGGCTCAGGACAAGCTAATACAACAGGATTTGTGGCAGCACACAGCGTCTCGTTTCATGGCTTGATGCTGGCCGGTTTAAATCCATTTCTGAAGTGGCCTACTAAAGGCTTCGGATGCGACAGCTTTGCTGTGCTCCGTTCTCTGTCCTTTGGTTGAGGCCGTTCCATAGATTCAAAACCCTAAAACCTAAACCCTGAATTCTTAAACTCCTTAACACTAAGCCCCTGAATCCCCTAAAGTTTAAGCTGTTAATCCACTGGTTGCCGAGTTGTTGGAGCTCTGCTGAACCCGGCTTTATGCTTTCAACTTCTGACCACTCAGAAACGAGGAAGACACAACCATCACCGGGCTCATGATGTTTAAGCACTGAGTAGGAACTATGCGTTTTTTGGATCGAGTTGATCGTCAAGCTTGTCGACTTAAGACGAAAATCCGGACACCATGCACCAATAGACAAAACCCCTTAAGGCCCGAGCAGTTTGACCCAAAACCCTTCAACCCTCAACCCTAATCCCTAACCCCTTAAGCCCCGAAGAGTTTGACCATTGAGTCTAAGCCCTAAACCCTAAACCCTAAACCCAAGAGCGCCTGAGCCCTGAAACCCTGAATCCTGTAAGACTACACAGTAAGCCCGACACCGAAGTCCCATCTCTTAAACCTTTGACCCGGAACCTTAAACAATAAACGAAGCCTACGCAGTCGGAGCTGCAGAAAACCCCAACGCCCTAAGTCGAAAGCCCTAAACCCTACCTTAAACTACCAGAACCTGTGTTTTTGTGGCATAAGGCCGAATCTACCACTTCATAGGGGCCCCTTCAGACAAGTAGGTGTTGGTAGGTTAAGGGAAGCCTAAACCCTAAACACTCCAGGGCCCAGGTGTAGTATACGGTTAAGCAAGAGGGTTTATAGGGTTTAGGGTTTAGGGCTTACAGGGTTTAGGGTTCAGGGTTTAGGGTTCAGGGTTTAGGGTTTAGGGTTTAGGGCTTAGGGCTTAGGGCTTAGGGCTTAGAGGGTTTAGGGTTTAGGGCTTGGGGCCTCCGGGTCAGGAGCATCTCAGCCTTGTAAGTGGGGAGCTAGGTTATGAGCATCTTGAGGAAAGCCTAACCCTGAAACCCCAATCCCAAAGTGCCTGTATGCATTCACCCACCCCAAACCCCTACCATCGACCCAGCACGTCCAAGTATGAGTGAAATTTTTCAGTTCATGGTTTAGGGCTGGGCTTGGGATTTCGGCTTCTATAGGGTTTAGGGTTTAGGGTTTAGGGTGAGCACGTATACTGTACCAAATGTACATTTTTGCTCTTTGGATGCTCTTTGGACATGTTGGGGGTAGCTTTCAAATTTCAAGCTGCACTTGCCCCAAGACTTCGTTTTCCTGCAGCAACCGGGGCTCCATCGTTTCCGGGGCTTACCCTAAGCCTAAACCCTAAACCCTAAACCCTAAACCCTAAACCCTAAACCCTAAACCCTAAAACCCTAAACCCTAAACCCTAAACCCGTACATGTCTCGGGCATGAGGCTCCGAGGGCCTCATTGCTTAGTGCACACCTGGACCCTAAAGAGCCTACTTGGGGGATCATGGGACTTTGTAAGTAAGGATTTAGGGTTTAGGGTTTGAGGTTTGGGGTTCAGAGTGCAGGGTTTAGGGTTTAGGGTTTAGGGTAGTACTTGGGGGATCATGAGACTTTGTAAGTAAGGTTATAAGTCCCCTAATTGGGGTTATAAGTACAGTTACCTTAAGTATAACCCTATTTACTAAGTCCCATGATCCTTTAAGTACCTAATTCAGAACTTGTATAAGGGAATCACAGTAAGGAGCCCGAAAAAAGGGGTAGATTCTCTCGGGCCCAGGTGAGGTTTAGGAAAGGGTCTCAAGGCTTTTAAGGCTTGGGAAGCTGCGAGGGCTATTCATTCATGGTACCTACATATTTAGGGTTTAGGGTTTATGGTTTAGGGTTTAGGGTTTAGGGTTTCTATACTCTCTAATCCGCACCACCTTCCCCCGTCCAAAATCCTAGCCCATTTCCTAAGCCCCTACCATACATCGCTTGCGAAGCCAAATGAACTTGTTCTCCTAAACCCTAAACTCTGAACCCTAAACCCTAAACCCTAAGTTGAGGGTTCAGCTCTGGCTTTGCGGGACGGAGAGGATGTGCGCTTTTTCCTGCTTGCACCTTTGCTCTTGCGAGAGCAGCTGCCCCCACGGCCATTCGCGAGTTCAGACTTTATGGCTTAAGGCTTGGAACAAATCTCTAGACCCTATAAGAGATTCAAGCGCTTATCCCTACAAAGCCCATAAGGAGATCATGATAAGTAACCTTCTTACGGTCCGGTAAGCACCGCCCCACCTCCGGGAAACCCTAAATGCATCGAAGCACTCAAGCCCCAAAGCCCCAAACGGCAAGACCTGATATTGCAGAAGCCCAAATGCTTGCCAAGGCCTTATAATTAATGATTAGAATAGGGTTTTAGGATATCTTATACTCAATTATAATCAGGAACCCCCCAAACCCATGGTAATTACCAAGGCCCCTATATTTTTTTCCTAAGGGATCTTTGTTATGGCGTTGTTGGAGTAAGACGACCCACATGAACTGTGGACAGTTCAACAGTCGTGTGACGTGTGCTCAAGTACCCCGAGACCTCCTGCAAGCTCCAGGTACTCGGGTTTAGGGTTTAGTGTTTCGGGTTTAGGGTTTAGGGTTTACAAGAACCTAGACCTAGACTCTAACCCCTTAACTAAGCTTTGGGCTCCAAACTTATAAACCCGACGATCCCTGAACCTTAAACCCCCAAGCCCAAGCCCGAAATCTCATACATCTTGGGCCGTCCAACACGCTATCCTTAAACCCCTCTAAACCCTTGAACCCCACATTTTCCAATCCCTGAGCCCTTAAACCCGTGAATTCCAAAACACAAAGCCCCACAATTTAGTCCCGGTACCCACCCACCCACCCTAAACCCTAAACCTTAAACCCTACTCCCTGAAGTCTCTTGTGCTCAAACACTGAAACCCCCTGGCCATTAGAGAACCTGAAGTCTTGCAACCTTTCGGGTGTAGGAGTTTAGGGTCTGGTTTTTATGGTGGTTTAGGGTTTAGGGTTTAGAGATTAAATAAAAAGATTGAATCTCCAAACCCTCGCGACAATCTCGGCCGGGTGTGGCAGTTTGGGTCAGGCAGGCGCCTTCACCCGTTTCATAGTTGCAATTTCGGCGACTCTAGCGGAGGTTTTCAATAACAACTCCAATGTAGGGGCCTTAATAATTGGAATAGGGTTTTGGGGTCCATTGTACTATAAGTATAATAAGGAGCCCCCAACATAGTATAGGCAATCATTAAGGCCATTAAGGCCCCTAAAAACCCTAAACCCTAAACCCTACATTTGTTGTTGATTTTTTGAACGATCGTCTCGGCTTTCATCCGGGCGAGGCCTCACGCGCGACAAGCCAGCTAGGGCGGTCCAGACAAGGGGATGTTTTGATAGGGTTTAGGGTTTAGGGTTTTAGGGTTAAGGTTTTTGGGTTTAGGGTTTAGGGTTTTAGGGTTAAGGTTTTTGGGTTTAGGGTTAAGGGTTTAGGATTGATACAGCTCGGGGTTGTACTCCTGGCGCTTACATGTTATCTGTAAGGCGTTTAGGTTCCCTAAACCCTAAACCCGAGGTATCCTTGTCAAGACTTCATGCTACCGTTCGGGGAAGGATCCTGAGTCCCCAGACGCTTTGGGTCCTAGGGTTTGGGGTCTATAGGGCTGAGGGTTTAGGGTTTTAGGATTTCGGGGGTTTTGGGGGGTTATACATGGAGTTGCATGTGTATGTACATTTGTAGGGCTCAAGCTGCAAAGGCAAAGAGCCTAACATAGGGGCCTTAATAATTATTTCATACTGTTTTGGGGGCTCCGTATTAGACTGATGGTAGAATGGGCCCCAAAACCCTAGTCTAATTATTAAGGCCCCTAAACCCTAAACCCTTATAGTAGCCCTTATAGAACTCTTTAAGGAACCCTTAAAAGGACCCCCCCCCAAAAACCACTATTCTAATTATGAAGGCCCCCTACATTATGTCATATGCAACTGAGAATAAGGGACTATGCTGCCATTCGCCTACCTGCTCCAGAACTTAGTGTAGTTCGGCTTTGTGACATGCGCTGTTTAGGGTGTCAGGGTTCAGGGCTGTATGGTTTCGTTTAGGGGTTTGAGGTTTCGGGTTCAGGGGTGTTTGGTTTAGGGTTTATGGTTCAGGGCTTTATGGTTTAGGGTTGATGGAGAGCTGTGTTCAATAAACTTGAACATTACACACATGGCAGCATGCGAAAGTGCTCGGCTTGTTGGCATTTTGACTCTCTGCTCCCTACGGGCCCACGTACCCAAGTAGTATATGCTTTGGCCCTGAAGTACCTAAGTAGGGGCTAGTTTAAGGCCAAGCGGCCAAAGTAGTATATACTGTTTGGGTGCATGGACCCTTCGGGTCTTGCAAGGGTAACAGCCCAGCACAGCTGCTTGACTTCTGTTGCGCAGATGGGCCCAAATATTTGCGATTGTTGATAAGATGTCATGCTAAGCACACCGGCGGGCTTGCTTCAGCCGTATAGTCCTTAACCCTGAACCCTGCAACATAGTCCTAAACTCCAAACCCGAAAATCGTCGGAGCTAGCTCTCGCCTTGATCATCGCAGACTCTTAGTCGAACCCTTATAGTAGTTGTTTCAAGGAACCCCTGCAGTGAGGCTTAAAGTCCCCCTCATCCTAACATTTATGCTATGCGCCCCAAACCCTATTCTGATCATGAAGGCCTCTGTACTAAGCCCTTTCAACGTACAATATACTTAAAGGATCATGAGACTTAGTAAGTAGGGCTATAACTAAGGTAACTATACTTATAACCCCAATTAAAGGGCTTATAACCCTACTTACTAGGTCCCATGATCCTCCAAGTAGGGGTGTATGGCTCCAAACAGTGCCCCCTAAGGCAGCAGAAGCAGCAGACTGGCATTCGGCTTGTGTATCCCACCTGGAAGTCCAAATAGCAGCTCAAGCACCGTCTACCTGGGACTCTAATTACCTACAGTTCTATGGGTTCTACCTACTAATTAAGGGGTAATGGCTAAACTGTAGGTAAAGAGAGTTACAGGTAGGGCTTCAGGGCTTCGAGGTTTAGGATTTAGGGTTTAGGGTTCACGAACGAGGTATCCCTAAGTAAGGGATACCCCAAATTCCAAAGTACCTACATCCATAGCGCGCGGTAGGCTTCCTCAGCCTGTAGAACGTCTATTCAAGCGCATGCGCGAGTGCTTTACGCACAGCTACTTCGTTTGGTTTGGGTCTTCTGCCTAGAAGAGCGGACTACTACAGAGGTTTTCTGCGGACTCTGGATTTTAAAGGTTTCAGAGCTTGTGGTGCACGCACGAGATAGTTGCGTAGGCCATGCACGCAGCAATTGTAGCCAGTTCACTACGGCTGTTTGACTGAACCGAGTTTCTTCGTCACACGCACTCCTACAAAACGAATCTCCCCAATCCCTAGTGTAGGGCTTGAGGATTTGGCTTTTACGGTGGAGGATCTGTGCCTATCGGCCTAGGGCCTAGGCAGCTTTGCTGCCACTCCGCATTCTGCCAAGCAGAAAACCTGGGAAGTGACTGCCGGGAGGTCAAACAGTACGTGAAGAGTACCAATGCTACGCCCTGAAGTCTGAGGGACGACGAAGTCTAGAGTCCAGCGTATGGCTTTGGATTCAGGGTTCACGAAACATGCAGCTCACTTTGTATGTTGAGTTTTGCGCATCCTGCGGATGTTGCAGAGGCTCTTTAGGATTGTTGATGCGGGATCCCTCGTCCCTCGTGCGAACACTTGTTTTATCGATTTGGGCTTGGGTTTGGTTTTCTCAGCAGACATCATGATGGTATAGTCCGATAATTTTGTTTGTCTCATGCAGGTCTATCGCTTCCACCGTACGTTCGACATGTTCGTCGTGCGCTGGTAACAACAAGCAAGTTAGGCTGAACACAAATCAATGCACACGACATTGGACACACACTGGTCCGCATTGTTTAACCCGAAGGGCCCAAGCCAGAAAGCCTGAACCCTTGAAAGTGCTAAACGGCTGAAGGGCTAATCATCAACGTCTGCAGCACCGCTATTCCATCCGAACTAATTTAGCCCCAAACCGTCTATAGCTGCAGTGCGACCTGTTCATTAGCATTTGTTGTTTGATTGCCAGTTTTGTAGTACTTCGAGCGATGATGAAAAGGGCCCTACTCCCTACACTCCACCCCAAGCCCCAAACTAAACCGAAGCCATGACTAAACCTTATAGCCGAAGCTCTTAACCCCCCGAAGCATTAAGCTCTACCTGGACGCCAGATAACCTAACTTTTTAATTTTTCAGGGGTTTGTAGGTATAACTAAACTATCACGGGCCCCCAAAGCGTGTTCTAATTACTTGATAGTAAATCAACCCGCGAGTAATAGCTGCATATATATATATATACAGATAGATTATAGTTGTGTGTATGTATGTATATATATATATATGTATGTATGTATATGTACATATATACTTATATACAGATATGTACACATCTTAACATATATATATATACACATGTATGTATGTATGTATGTATGTATGTATGTATGTATGTATGTATGTATGCGTGTATGTATGTACGTACGTAGGTATGTGTATGTATGTATGTATGTATGTATGTATGTATGTATGTATGTATGTATGTGTCTGTATGTGTCTGTATGTAACATGTTATATACATTTGTTTACAGACACAGATAGAGAGTGCTTAACATTTATGTGTTTTGTGATAAACCCTAAACCCTAAACCCACCATGCATGCTGTGTGCACTCTACGAGTTCTACCATCATGCCCAAAAATCCCTAAACCCTAAGCCCTAAAACCCTAAAATCCCTAAAATCCCTAACAATCCCCTAAACCCTAAACCCTAAACCCTAAACCTAAACCCTAAACCCTAAAACCCTACAATCCCTAAAATCCCCTAAAGCCCTTTTGTGTCGATGGGTCCTCTCATGCCAGGCCTTGGGGCACAGCCTCAGCGCCGAGCCCGGAGATGGCGACCCGGCGAGACCCTAACCGTCCAGGTACCTACTACTTAGGGCCTTGTTTAGGGTTTAGGGTTTAGGGGCGGCCTTATTGGGTTTAGGGTTTAGGGTTTAGGGGCGGCCTTATTGGGTTTAGGGTTTAGGTTGGGGGCTCTAGTACCCTATATTATATGGTAGGTACCTGTGGGGTTAGCGCGAGGAAGGGACGAGAAAATGCAGAGAAGGACGAAGCGAAGAGAGGGAGTTTAGGGTTTTTTAGGGGATTTTAGGTGGTTTAGGGTTTAGGGTTTTAGGGGCCCTAAAAAGGTAGGTCTTATAGGGTCTAGGTAAACCCTAACCCCCCGAAACCTCTACACCCTAAGCCGTGAATGCATTAAGAGACTAGGTTGAGCGATCGAAAGGGTCGCTCTTTTACCGGGTCAGCGAATGTTCAGGAGGCTTCAGGGCACTTCTTAAATATGGCAGATGATTCAAGGATTTAGGCTGCAGCTATGGACTCAGGATGATTCACGGGTTTTGGGCTTGACAAGGGTTTCACGGCTCAACCTGCTTGAGATTTAAGCGCCCGTCAATCGACTCCCTCGGCACCACAAATCGACAAATAATTGTCAGAACCAGTCTTCAGGGTGCCCGTTATGCCCCGAATCAGTATATTTTATCCCGAAGCGCTATTCTCATCATGAAAGGCCAAGTGCTAAAGCCTCACAGTAATACTAACCCTTCTAACAACCCCGAAAGGAACCCCTCTAAACAAACCCTTACATGAAACAAAATCTAGTTATTGAGGCGCCTCTACGAAACCCGAACCGTAAACCCTAAACCCTAAACCCTAAACCCTAAATCCTAAACCCTAAACCCTAAATCCTAAACCCTAAACCCTAAACCCTAAATTCAAGCCAAAGTCCCAGGCATTTTCATACCACCCGTTCCCACGGCGCTGATGCAGGCCGTCGCAAAGACTGGCCTGGGGTTTGGGAAGTTTCACTTGGTGTTCTTCTGGTTGGCTCTTAGGACTTTAACTTGCTTGGTTTCTATATGAACTAGAATAATGTGGCTAAAAGTTTAACCTGCCGGAGGGGTTCAGAAGTCAACCAAGTTCATGTATCCAGTTTAGGGCGGTTTAGGCTTTAGGGTTCTGTAGAGTATGGGAGAGTTAGGGTGAGGCGTTTTGCAGCTCAAAGCGAGACTTAACCTGAAATCATGAGCCTGGAATTTCGAATCTCCAGTAAATAATATAGGGGCCTAAATAACTACCAATACTATTTTGGGGGTTCCTGAATATAGATATAATATGATGGGCCCCAAAACTGCATTCTAACTATTAAGGCCCCGATACCTGCCACTTCAAAACATTTGACCCTAATTAAGCCTGAAACTCTTGGACCCAGTTCTCTACTTCAAAACCGCAAAACCGCAACCCAACTCTAAACAACAAGCAACAAACCCTGAACCATACCGTAGACGCTGCAAGCCCTAGACCCCAGAACCCTCAGCGCAAACCCCAAAGTATGTGTACTATAGAGGAACAACATGGGCAGTTCTCCAAAATGGGGTCTTTTTTCGGTTTCCAAAATAGTACGGCACCCTTATCAAAGGGACCCCAAAGGGACCCTAATTTAGAGAACCACCCCTTAGCAGTTCCTTCAACGGCCACATTGTTTGTACATGCCAAAAAGTCCAAACCCATTCCTGCTGCCCCTAGACAGGGCCTGCCCGACTGCTACAGCTACTGGGCTCTCTGTGCATCACCCAGAAAGTGCTGGTTTATGACACTTGTTTTTTTTGGGTTCCAGCGATTGTTTGGATTCACCCTCAGGGTCCATGTGCCTAGGAATCACACATGCCGCAAAATCATTCCTGAAGCCCTAATCAACTAAGCGGTATGGCTTGTGGTTGAGGGTCTATAGGTTTAGAGGGTTCAGGGCCACGGGAGCCTTGAATTTGTAGGCCCGCTTGTAGCACTGCACACTCCACCAGCTAATTATGACGTGGTATGTGCGCGAACGTCATGCAGCAACAAAGTTAGGGAAGCCCTACAAAGCCCTACAGTGCAAGACCACTTCCAGACATGGCTTGACATGGTTTCTAGCACAGCGTCAGGGGCTTATGAAGTGGTCTCGTGTTTGCTACAACAATATATTCGATGGGAAAGGATAGTGTAACCACCTCCCAGAAATCTCCCTGTCAGCGTTCACGTCCTTGCGATTGTAGGAGACACTCTGACATTGGCTGACGTGAGTTGCAATGGTCAAGCAATCCGTGTGCATGCAGTGCCGCGGCTGGAGCAAAGGCTGGCACGACAGGGTGAATGAACCCTATGATCAGTTCTACTGCACATGGTGCTGGGCTGGCTTCATGGGCTACAAGCAGTTGGAGTCCGTCAGAGGCAAGGACACTGTATGGTGGAGGGAGCAGTGGAAGGCTGCAACCAATGCCCCAAGACACGCTTCGAGCCCCTTTACTTGCAGAAAATACTGGCAGAAGCATTCACGAAGAACAGTCAACTGGGATGCCCACTTTAGCAATCTGGATGCCCAGGGAGAGGAGCAGGACGAGGAAGCGGAGGAGGAGGAAAGCCAAGGGCCCGATGAAATTCAGCGAGAAGATGAAGAAGAAGAAAAAGAAGAAGAAGAAGAAGATGATGATGATGAAGATGTAGATGAAGAAGAGAACCCAGCATGGGTGCAACGAGCGATGGAAATTCTTTTCAAGTATGGTGGTGGCAACATGAACTGGGCCACATTTCAGAGCAAGGGTGGGCTGCACGGGATTTCGAAGCAAGCCATTCTTTCCCGACCAGAGTTCGAAAGTTGTGGGCGCAAGAATTGTTCTGTGAGACTGGTGAAGGCTGTCAGGCTGCAACGCTACGGTCGAAGAAGAGCGCCGTGACCGACTGCCACCACCTAGGTTACGGTTTAGGGTTTAGGATGGAGGGTGCGGGACACAACCTGTGAGAAAGCACTTGCCTCAGATACATTTACTGTTTGGGGTGGGCCGAAGGCCCAAACCCCCAGAGCTGAATGTCCAGCCGTCAAGAAAGCACTTGCCTCAGATACATTTACTGTTTGGGGTGGGCCGAAGGCCCAAACCCCCATGGCTGAATGTCCAGCCGTCAAGAAAACACTTGCCTCAGATACATTTACTGTTCGGGGTGGGCCGAACGCCCAAACCCCCAGAGCTGAATGTCCAGCCGTCAAGAAAGCACTTGCCTCAGATACATTTACTGTTCGGGGTGGGCCGAACGCCCAAACCCCCAGAGCTGAATGTCCAGCCGTCAAGAAAGCACTTGCCTCAGATACATTTACAGTTGGGGCGGGCCGAGGGCCCAAACCCCCAGAGCTGAATGTCCAGCCTTCAAGAAAGCACTTGCCTCAGATACATTTACTGTTTGGGGTGAGCCGACGGCCAATGTAGGAGCCTAAATAATCACCGATACTATTTTGGGGGTTCCTTCTTATACATATACAGTAGAATATACCCGCAAAACCCCAGGCTAAATATTAATGCCCGTGTATTAGAGGCTTTTACAAAGACCTTAGCAACGGAAATCCAAGACCCTCATCTGAAGCAGCCATACAGGTGCAGTTCTCTAAATTAGGTCCCTCTTTAGGTCCCCAAAAGAGTACCGCACCTTGGCTCCCCAAAAGGGACCCTAATTTAAAGAACTACCCATGTGACGCTGGTGAATGATGAGTGCTTGCGCTTCTTTGTTTGCTCAAGCAGACCTCGACATGAAGTTGCATTTCCTCATGTTCAGGGTTTCAGGGATTAGGGTTGCAGGGTTTCTGGAGCACTTGATAGGTGCCGGGCCCCGTTTTTCGGTAGGGTTCAGGGTTTAGGGTGTCAGTGTATGTCTTTCTGCCGGTAGGGTTCCGAGCCGCTGCGTTCCAGCCGTCGTGATGAAGATGCTTCAGACTCTTGCCAGCATGTAATATATGGCCTTAACAATTAGAATAAGGTTTGGGGGTAAAATACTAGTATGAACTTATGATAAGGAACCCCCAAAACCCTATTCTAATCATTAAGGGCCCTTGCATGTTGCAGTGATGGTTTATCCGAAGGGTCCAGGTACCCAAACGGTGGGGTTCAGCTACCAACCCGAAAAGTCGATGTATTGATCCGGTATGTACTTTGGCCTTTCTAATGTAGTCCCTATTTAGGTATTCTAGGGCCCAAGTATATATAATTTGGGGTGGTCCTTATATAGGTAATTTAAAGCCCCAAAGTTTGTGCTATTTGGGTACATGAACCTTTTCGGCGTATAGTATGTGGGTACATGGAACCTAGCCCCAGAAGGGCGCGGCTTGCAGTCTACATTCGGGATCTGCTGAGTCGGCTGGTAGGACCTCCCTCTCACCCTATAAACCCTAAACCCTAAACCTTTTATAGTTTTTGCTGATAGGCCTTAGGCTTTGACCTAACATGGGGGCCTTGGTATGTTATACTATAAATATATTAAGGAACCCCCGAAACCCTATTCTAACTATTAAGGCCCCTAGATTAAGTATATACTATGTAGGTGACTGGAGCCTTGTGGGGTTCTACCTCCGCTGGTGTCGTCAAGGCGGGATGGCATAAAGTTATCTCACACAAGGGGTGGGGTTTGCTGGGATCAACAGGCTTGAGCTAATGAAAGTGAACTGGCCGGATTTTGGATCCGTGGTGAAAAGATCTGAAATTGAGGCACGCGATCCGGAGGATTCGAGGGTCAGTTTCGCCAGTGCGTGAGCTTGGGCTCGATCAATTGGCTTTGTCAGTGGCGTACCAGACGTTCGAACCATACACCCAAAAGCCTAAACCCTACACGAAATTGTCGAATCTAGTCAGGATCTCCGGTTAATTCCTTTTACGGTCTGTTTCTTATAATGGAACGATCACAGGGAAACAGTAGGTTTTCTTGTTAAGGGGATACGAGAGAACGGAGGATTATGGAGTTTAATATAGGGCCTTATATAGTTACCTACGTTATTTTCGGGGTTCCTTATTATAATTATAGTAGAATGGGCCCCAAAACCTTGTTGAAATTATTAAGGCCCCTACATTATGGCGTTTAGGGTTGAGGGTGGTCGAATTCAGGGTTTAGAAACCCAATCCCGGAGATCCTACATAAACATTTCTTCCAAATTCCCCTAAACCCAAACCCCTAAATTTCAGAAAACCCAGATAGCTCCCACAACCCAGACCAATCCGGGAAATCCTAAACCTTACATCCAAATCCCCTAACCCCCAAACCCTTAAACACCATATGAATCCATATAGCTGCCACAACTCAGACAGTACTACCTAGAACCTCGAACCCGTCACAAAATCCCTACAGAAAAGATCTACCATAAACCAAAAACCTCAAGGTTTAGGGTTTAGGGTTTAGGGCCCTAAACCCGACACTCTACAGAAGGATCTATCAACACCTAAACCCTAAACCCTAAACCCTACTTTTGAAGCCCAGACATCTCAGGAAGATGGCGCCACCGGGCTTCCATCCTCGCAGAGCCAAGGCAACGGCCCATTTGGGGTTGTGAGCTTTCGGTTTAGGGCTTGGGCTTGGGGCTTAGGTATAGGCTTGGGGCTTAAGGAGGGGGGTTTAGGTTTTCAGGGTTTAGGGTTTTACGGTTTAGAGTTTTAGGCTTTGAGGCTTAAGGCGTTTCTGGCTCTGTGGCGCAGTTCAAACTGTGCTCCGGGTTTGTATTGCCAAAAATCTTGTCCTGTTCCCGAAACCCTTAACTCACTCGAGATCCTACTATAGTTGTTCTGCCTGGCTTGCTTCCGAAGGATTCAATGACGAGCAATCCTTCGCTTATGTTCATGCATGTGGTGTTCTGTTGTGGTAGCACACAGCTCGAGAGCAACCAAAACCAATGCATGCTGTTGGTGCAGACCCATCATCCACAATTTGGAATCCACCAGGTTATATATTGATATAGGCAGACATCAGCAGATTCGCATGAAAGGCCGTCTAATTACCATAAGAATATGGCCATGTAATCTGTGTACGCGATTATATAAAAGTAGATCAAGATGGATTGAAGTGCTAAAGATGGAAATCCAAGTTTATTATGGAAATCACATAGCAGCCCGTCAGCCAGGCCTCCCTGGGCTTGAAACTCAGCGTTGGCTTGTTTTCAGGCGCATACATTGCCTACTTGGAGGATCATGGGACTTAGTAAGTAAGGTTATAAGTCCCTTCATTGGGGTTATAAGTATAGTTACCCTAATTTAATTATAACCCTACTTATTACTAGGTCCCATGATCCTCTAAGTACCCCATCCTGCATTTCTGAACCTGCCTCCATTCTGGTTATGCATCTGTCTTGTCGGAAGGACGACAGAAGACGGTGCGGTGCAAGTCTCAATTACTTTCGCTGCCATGTGGTTTTCTGTCTTTCAGGCAGAACGGCAGAAGACGGTATGCGTCTGTATTTTCAGGCAGAACGGCAGGCCTGCGACCGGAAGAGAGCAACTGCCAGTATTCATCACGCCTCTGAGATCGAGGCTGCAATGGGGCCCGGATAAAGTAATAATCATAATAGTAATGATAAGAATAATTGCTATTATTTTCAAAAGAATAATAATATTACTTGTAATTTGTCACGCACTCGATTAGACTTCACCGTTTTGAACTTGTTTTAGAGGTATGTTGTAGTACAGCTGGCACTTGGAGCAGAATTGCAGGGACTGAAAGGAAGAGCATTTACAAGGTTCACCGTGTCCGAGTCCACATACACCCATATATACAACCTAAACCCTCACACCCTAATCTGAGACTAAACGGCCTAACCCTGACCTTCAACCCCAAACACCGCAGTACCCACATAAAAACCCTTTTCGTATCGAACCCAGTGTTAGAACTGCTCCGGAAACTCTGAGAAAGCACCTCATGAGAACCTTCCAACCATTCAATCCCTGAACCCCAAACCCCAAGCCTAAACGCCAGAACCCAAACCCCAGCCCTCAAACCCTAAACCCCAAACCCTAAACCCTAGACTGCCGAGAGCGCCGCTGACCATTTACATGGGCGCTCGAGGCTCTGACCGAGGTTTCCGGCCGAGCGCCTCTACATGCTGACGCAAATCTGCGACAAGTGGGCGCGCCCCTATTCCTAAAGTAAAAAGCATATTCGCCGCGGCCGCGCACACTGTATACACACCCGTAAACCTTAAACCCCAAACCCTAAACCCTCAACCCTGAACCCTCAACCCTAAATCTTCAACAACTGCTAAACAAATTCAGGCCGAGGCCGGTGCGCGCATGGCTGCCGCGCATCATGAACGCCGCCTGCTCCAAGGATCACGGGACTCTACTTGGAGGTTGGTTTAGGGGTTTAGGGGTTTAGGGTTTAGGGGTTTAGGGTTTTAGGGTTTAGGGTTTACTTGGAGGTACATGGGACTTAGTAAGTAGGTTTATAAGTTCCTTAATTGGGGTTATAAGTATAGTTACCTCGGTTATAACCCTATACTTACTGGGTCCCATGATCCTTTAAGTACGGTTTACCGTTTACCGGAATCCCCGCGAAGTAAGTAAGTTAATGGCCCAACACCTACAAAAGGCTGTCATTCTACATGCTTTTGGGGTCCAGGTAGGTGTTTAGGGTTAAGTGACTCTATAGGTATGGGGATTAGAGATTATAAGGTTTATTGTGGGAAGCTGATTAAGAATTCCTGGCCCCGTAACCCCAAATCTTACGGCTCATAATGTAAAGAACCGTATTCAAGACCCAGGGTTTGTTAATCAGGTCCCCACATTAGGTTATGAGGTTTAAGTCCACAGGTTAAGGGTTTACGGTAAGGCGTTAAATGGCTTAGTGGAACTCTGCTTAGGTTTATTTATAACCTTTGGCAACTCGAAGTAGAGGCCTGAGAGGCCTCCGTGTCCGTTTAGGGTTTATAGTGGCTTTAAGGGTCTATACGAGATCTCTCTCGAGTACCAAGATTCTTTTGCTACTTGTAGGATTGTCTTCACACCCCAGGAATCTTTATCGTTTCGGGTTTAGAGCTTTTTCTTCTCAACTTTGCCGCGCTTCTTCTAAGAATGCGAGGAGTGTGCTTCTGGTTCGTCACGAGGCTGAGCGGTGTACTAGTGCAGGTTTTCGGTTCTCTTGAAGTTTTGGGTTGCAGGTTCAAAACCCTGAATCCTAAACCCTGAACATACACCCTCACCCATCTCCCATGTAAACTCTAAGCCCTAAGTCCTACTTATTGGGTCATGGGACGTTCTAAGTCGGATTATAGCATAATTGGGTTTGTAATTAACTATAAGTATAGTTGCCCTAATAACCACCTCAGCTGTCAGCTCTGGCCTTCTGACATCACTCGCTCAAAAACCGGGGCGCTGATTTCGGTTGTGTTTTAGTTTGTTTTCCGCGTCTTGTGCTCAGCAAGCAAACAAGCAAGAGGCAGGCACGCAGGCAGGCAGGCAGGCAGGCAGGCAGGGAGGCAGGCAGGGCAAGCAAGCAAGCAAGCAAGCAAAGCAAGCAAGCAGGCAGGGAGGCAGGCAGGCAGGCAGGCTGGCAGGCAGCAAAGGAAGGAAGGCAGGAAGGAAGGAAGGAAGGAAGGAAGGAAAGCAAGCAAG
>CAJNDV010031952.1:49027-65929 GCA_905221635.1 Symbiodinium sp. CCMP2456 | reverse complement strand
ACGGCACCCTTATAAAAGGACACTAACAGGGGGCCCTCATTTAAAGAACTACCCACCAGGCTCCCAGCTGGGTTGGCGAACGTCCGGATCCCCGGGCTTGTCCTTTCAGCATTTCTTTAGGGTTTAGGGTTTAGGTTTATTGGGGTTAAGATACATACTCTTACAAGCTATGTTCTACTATGAGTAAGACTAGTATAATCTACCTCAAAACCGTATTCTAGTTATTAAGGTCGCTACATTAAGCCTGAAGCCGTGCATAATAACTATAAGGGGCTGAAAAATATGTGGGCTTCGGGGTTTTGGGGGTTTAGGGTTCAGGGTTTTAGGGCTTCTTTAGGGCTTTCGGGCTTCGGGCTTAAATAGTTATCGAATAACGTACTCACAAGCCCTATTTTCTAATTATTACGGCCCCTATATTACGGGCCTTAGGAGTCTGTTAGAAGTTGGCACACAGGATCTCCTTGCAAGGACCGTAAGCTGGGACTTCATAGCTGATCTCTTCTTCCTTGGGTTAGTACGCTAAGCCCTAAAGCCTAAACCGTGAGTTAGGGCCAAAAAGTTCAGGGAATCGCACGACTTGAGAGTTCTGCGCGGAAGCCGTTTGTTGATTCAGTTTCAGAGCTGGCGGTTCTGGCAAAGCCTCACTCAACCCCTCGGCCCTGACACCCTACCGTCTAATTTCTTGAACTCTCAACACTCTAGGTTTCACAAGGGTCACAAGATTCAAGGTACCTGACTAGGGTTTGGGGCCTCGGGTTTAGGTGGAAAGCTTTTGACTGCAGAGGTAGAAGGATTCTACTCTACACTTCAGAGGCCTCCGCCGTATTGAGCCCTTGGAGTGCTCAGGCTCTTCTACGGGCCGCAATCCCTTCTCGAGGTCGTCCCGACCCTTGCAACCGCTCTGGATTCAGGGCTTAGGGTTTGTGTTTGTATGGGGTTTACGTGGGACTCTAATTACCTACAGTTTCATGGGTTCTACCTACTAGTTAAGAAAGGCTAGTAAACTGTAGGTGAAGAGAGCTACAGGTACGGTGTAAGCTTAAGGCCGTGGATTCAGAGGGTTTTCTGTTTAAGTTTAGGGTTGCAGAGGCTTCCTGGGATCCAAAATCCTACCGCTTTTCGCCTCGTAGTCGAAAATGCAGGGCCATTATATAAACTACTATTTTGTAGGGCTTGACAAACCGTAATATACCGTAGACCCTATCATTAGGGGGTCAAGTCCTATTCTTTTTACATAGCTGCATCTTGCTGAGCGAGTCTACAAACCGTAACCCTAATCCCTACCTTACCTGGGACTCTAGTTACCTTCTGTTTATGGGTTCTACCTACGAATTAGGGGGTAATGGCTGGTAAACCGTAGGTAAAGAGAGTTACAGGTAAACCCTAAAGGTGCTACTTGTACGATCTTTTGCGTATGGGCTTGGCATTTGGTCTCCGAGGCTTTCGAGTTTCGGCCTTGTTTCATTTTCTGCTTAGGCCCTTGCATGGGTTTTTTCAGGGTTTAGGCGTTCCTTGGCTGCAGGTTGGCTTCGCAGTAGAATTGGGGTTTGGGGTTTCAGGCAGATGGTTCAGCAATTGGTGCTGCCATAGCTGCAACAGCGACGAGCGTCTTGAGATTTGACGTGTTCCCGGCCGCAATGTCGGTTCAAAACAGTGCTGACAGTGCTTGCCCTAAACTATTAGGATTGGAATATGTCCATTCAGCCTGCATACCGTTGGCTCCACAGTCCTGAGCCCAAAACCCTAGGCACCTGACCCCAACATCCTAAACCCTAAACCCCTACCCACTAAATCCACGCTGTTGTGGATCCTAAACCCACCAACCCTTCGGCCTTCCTATGGAGCTTTGAAGAGTTGCATGTAATGAAGTTTAGAGGGTTTAGGCAACGTACTCCAATATACACCAGGGCCATCGTGTGCAGCACGCTGAAAACTCCGTTGCAGAACCCTTAGAGGAAACTGAAAAAGGAGCCAGCAAAGAATGACAAACGGCACACCACCTAAAGCCTAAACCCGGAAAGCTCTATTCTAATTGGGATCGCAACGCCGAAGCCCACAACCCTAAAACGGAATGACTTGGAAACCTGACGAAGGCTAGACCGTCGCACAGGGTGCAGGATTTTGAGGTTTGGACCCAATATACATATGGATAATATAGGGGCCTAAATAATTACCCATGCTTTTTTGGTGGCACCTGATTATAAATATAATTATAGTATAATATATCACCAAAACCCTATTATGATTATTAAGCCTTATATTATACCCTTCAGGAGTCTGCTGTAGTCTTGATCCATACACTGAGATCGCAGCAAGCATGTGCTACCGAGCATGGAAGCCTCGACTGTCGCCATGACCTGCACCCACTAGGTCCTCTGTGCGCGGGGTGTGGGTTCTCCTAAGAGGATCTGTAGGGATTTTAACACTAATTGGGAGAAACGTGTTGTAGGTAGGGTGGTAGTTTATGATAACAATACGGATTTGCTCGGTCGCTTAAGCGTCGACGGGAAGGCGGTATGTCGCTCCGCCCGAAACCATTCTCAAACTTGCGTCTGGGCCAGTTTATCTTGCTTACGATTAAATAGGCACGTACCGAAACCACGGGTATAGTTCGGGCATTATCGCTTTTGCCTGGAATCAGTTCGTGAAAGCTCAAAGTAAACTAAACCCTAAACCCTAAACCCAAATGTCCTGCAAGCCCTACAGCCTTACACCACACCCATATCGCATGTACTTGAGCCCCAAACTTCCTAAGCCGGGACTACATAAAGGCCAAAGTATATAATATGAGTTCATGAACCCTTATCGCAACCCATACGTTAACCCTCATAACAACCCTTAAAGGAATCCTCATCAAACCCAAACCCATAATCCTTTTAAAGGAACCCTTCAGAGTACATGGACCCGTAGGGAAGCAGGCCGAGGCAGTGGGCAAGGAGAGGCCCAGGCAAGCGATGCTATGCCTACGACAATTCCGAAGTCAGCAGAGCCATCTTGTCATGGTCAAAGGCTTTGGGTTTAGGATTGTGCGATTATTCTAGTATGGTTATCGTTTTTTGGCATACAGCTCCGTGGCCCATGGGCCCGCGCAGCTCGAAGCAAACCTTCGACCTCCAGGGGCCCGAGGCTATTCGGCAACGGAGAGCCTTGAACCCGAAATTCCCTGCTTAGACGCCCCGGCTACCCTGTATCATAACATCGAGACACCCTCTAGTATTCTACCAACCCCCTGCAGCTCGCATTACTACCCCTAGTAACCTCGTAACCTGCAGCTAGAGTTACTGCCAGAGCCACTACACTCATAGTCTCATAGTCGTGTGCAACTTGGAGCATCTTATGACCCCATTGAAGATACTTTATGAAGCTTCACGTATGGATCGGGTGAGAGCTCACGGCTGTAGTGAAGGGTTTAGGGTTTAGGGTTTAGGGTTTAGGGTTTCTTGGCATTAGAATAGGATGTGGGTACATTATAGTTTTCATGTGCGGCTATACGGGAAAACTATTAGACGTCATTCCGACCACCTTTAATAGTCAGTCAAGGGTTTCATAAGTCTTAAAATGAGGTGCTGAGGCCCTTGTAATGGGGTGCTCAGGATCTTGCTGGGCGGCCGTTCTTGTCAAGCATCCTTCTTTTCGGCTCCCTAGACCCTAAAGCCCTACACTGTAGAAATGTAGTACGATACGGTTATGGAAAGTCTCATTCAAAACCTGACAATCCTTAGAGGCGTACGCAATACCAATACTATGACATAGCACAAAAAGCCCCTATTCTGATTCTTAAGGCCGCCCCCTAATTTTTTTTGAGTACAGTATGGTATACCCCAATGCCAACGCCCTATTCTAATTATTAAGGCCCTTACATTAGACCCTTACAGCAACCCTCAAAGAAATCCCTCAAAGGAACCCTATTCCTAATTACCCTAAGTCCCAAACCCTAAACCCTTTGAAGGATTCGTAGTTCTAACTATTGGGACCTCTACCCTAAACCCCAAACCCTAAACCCCTAAACCCCAAACCCGAAACCCGTAAACCCCTAAACCCTAAGCCGTAAACCCTACGACTCTACATTAGGCTAGCCTCTTCGGCGTGTGGGCTGCAACGCCTACGTAAATAGTAGGGTTCCTTAAAAGGGGTTCCTTACAAAGGAAGTAGGGTTCCTTAACCTGGACCCTAAAGACAGAACCTACCCTTTTAGTATTCCTTATTATGTCTTTCTTGTATATTATAAGTCCTTCTTTGGGTCGGCTCTTTGGGGTCTAGGATGGGGTTCGATACAAGGGATCCACAAGGGGAGCTAAAAGGGTTCTACAGAGGGAGCATCGCGGGATTTAGTAAGTAGAGGTATAAGTTGACCCGTACCTTCATTGGGGCTATGAGGAATCATACGTATAGTTACCTTGTTTATAACCCTGGTTACTAAGTCCCATGATCGTTTCAGTAAGTCTTTAGGTACCATCACTGTACTGTTTGACTACTTGATCCCTGATGGTTGGGGTTTTACGGTGAAGAGTTTCGGGTTTTTGGGCACGCCAACCCTAAACTATGAAACCTGAGCCCTAAACCCTAAAGCCTGGAACCCTAAGCGCCGCAAACACAAAAACCCTGAGACCCTACTTGCTCCCAGGACTCCAATGTTGAGCACAAGTGCCACTCCAGCAGGCACGCACTCTTCTTCGAAGTAGCTCGACGTGTTACTGGCCCAGATGCTTGGGGAAAGGGCATGCTAGTTGCACTTTAAGCGCAATGTAGAAGCTTGAATATAACTGCCCACATTATTCCTTCGCCTTGCTCGTCATGTATATAATTTATACTAGAATATACCCCACAGCCCAATTTTGAATATTCAGGCCCCTATATCACCCAGGTTCTGAACCCCAGCGCTCAGCCCCACAGTCAGCATCCTCAACGTTCCAACTTAGTGCGCTTCGGGGACTTGGGGTTTAGGGTTTCGGGCACTTCAGAGACTTCAGGGTTTTAGGGTTTAGGGTTTAGGGGTTTAGGGTTTAGGGTTTCGGGATACTTCGGGGTTGGTAGCTCAAGGGTGCTTGGGGTATGTAGATCATAGGGTCTGACGGTTCCAGGGTACTCAGGGTATCCAGGGTACGTAACCCCTTAGCCCTCGACCCTAAACCCTAAACCCTGAATTAAGGTCATACGGTTGATGATATAAATCCTGCACTACCTTAAGGACCCGAAAATAAGGGAGTTATGGTAAATTTAGTAGGCGTGCCTTTTTCGATGGCCTTTGGCCCAGGATTTAGGGTCTTCCTAACTTGTTTTGGGACCCTGAAACTCAGACTTCCAGACTAACCCTGGCTTTAGGGTTTAGAGTTTAGGATTGTGGGGGGGATTTGTTGCTTTAGGGTTTCGGAAACCCGGGGTTCGGTAACGTAGGGGCCTTTATAAGTAGAATAGGGTTTTGGGGGTTCCTTATAATAGTAGTAGTATATACCCCCAAGCCCTATTCCAATCATTAAGGCCCCTACATGAAGTTGTACGGGTTTCTGCGTGGTTCCAAACCGGATTCTGTATGGCTTTGTAGCAAAGCTTCCGGGGGATCCCAACCCTTATGTGGAACTCTCAGAGGAGCCCTTGAAGGAACCCTTACAGGACTCAGGGTTTCGGGTTTAGGGAACGAGCCCCACAGTTTGGATGTAGGGTTTAGGGTTCACGGTAATATAGAAGCCGAAATGATTACCAATACTATTTTTTTTTTTAGGGGGGGGTCCATAGTTTAGCCTAAATAATTACCAATACTTTGTTGGGGGGTTTCACAGTATAAGTATAGTAGAATGTATACCCAACACCCTATTCTAATTATTAATGGCCCCTACATTACCCTTATAGCGAACCTTTTCCGTACGAATCTTTTGCCGTGAGAGGCGCGGGATCCGAGGCGCCGCCCTACGCTGACCCTAAGCTGGGCGTTGCAGCCTCGGAGCTCTGACCTTGTGGGTCCCAAAGTGCCTGGGGGGGCTGCTTTCACAGTGGTTTTGGGTTTAGGGGTTTAGGGGTATAGGGTGTAGGGTTTAGGGGTTTAGGGGTTTAGGGGTTTTAGGGGGTTTGGGTTTAGGGTTTAGGGTTTGGGGTTTGAGGTTTAGAAGGCTTTGTGGTTTTGGGTCGGGGTGTTCCTTGAAAGGGATCGGTAAGGGTTTTGGGGTTTTGGGGTTTTTGGGTTTAGGGGCTCCTTTAAAGAGCTCGAGAAGGGTTGGTTTGGGATCTACCAGAGTTTTGGGGCTTAGGGCATGCTGGGACCCCAAAAGTATGTAGAACAACAAACAGCCTTTTATGGGTGCTCGACTCTTATTTGCCTGCTTTTAGAGGGGTTTAGCTCAACCCTGAGCTCAAAACTCTAGTTAATTATTACGAACCTTGCACCCTAAACTCCTCAACCCTAGAACCTCGGACCGTGAAAGTCCGCTAGACGAGGTTTTGTTTAGGGTGTATTGGGCTAGCATTAAACTATTTCGGGTGTAGGGTTGTAGGGTTGAGGGTTTAGGATTCAGCGGGTTTGAAGAGGTTTTACATGGTTTCGGTTCCCCAAAACCCTGTACAACTGTAGCCGATGCTCCGATAATCAAAGGCTACAACAGCCCTTGAACTAGCGGGTTTTTGAAGATCGCCAGTTTGGGATTCGAGTTGTTTTGTGTTTCGGGTCTAGTCAAGGGGTCAGCGTTGGGGGTCTGGGGCTTTAGGGGCTCGAGGGGTTCAGGGTTTAGGGTCTAGAGGTTGGAGTTTTGGGGTCACCAAGACACTCCAAAGGGTCATACTTAGAGGATCATGGGACTTAGTAAGTAAAGGGTTATGATTAAGGTAACTGTACCTGTACTTACTTATAGCCCAATGAAGGGACTTATAACCAACCTTACTAAGTCCCTTGAACCTCCAAGCATGTTATGTATGAATCTTCTCCGCGAGGCTCGAAGTCCGCAAATGTTCAAGGAAGGGATTTGCAAGTCGTTGGGATCGGCAACGGATTTCGAATGCAGGGTTGCTGTAAGCCTAAGAGTCCGAAAGCTTTGACTGATAGGTCTTGGGGTGTAGGATCCGAGCGCCGTGCCCGATGGGTGCCTCCTAAACCCGAAACCCTAAACCCTCAACCCTAAACCCTAAAACCCTAAAGTTACCTTAGTTATAACCCTACTTACTAAGTCCCATGATCCTTTAAGTAAACCCTAAACCCGAGACCCTAAACCCTACTTACTAAGTCCCATGATCCTTTAAGTGGCAAGGCCATGGCGAAGCTCGTACGGGCCTGCTTTGTGGTTCGCCACCTGCTTTGTGGTTCGCCACGGGGCTCGGCACGTCTTAACTTTTTTTGTGTTACCTTACCAGGATCCCCAATGGCCCTTCAATAGAGCCCTTACGGTCCCTAAAAGTGGGTTTTTTGGGGGTAGAATAGAGGGTAGGTGGGGGGTTTGGGTTAGCTACTGCTGTGAATCCAGAAGGATTGCTACCTTGAGTAGCCGGGTCAACTGTGCTTGCACAAACCGACCGCTAAAGCAAAAGGCAAGAGCGGAGCAATGCCGCCTGCTGTTGCAGAGGCTCTGTCCAAGGTGGACATGGACAGTGGCAAACGGCTCACTACTTAAAGGATCATGGGACTTAGTAAGTAAGGTTATAAGTCTCCTAATTGGGTTATAAGTATAGTTACCCTAATTATAACCCTACTTACCAAGTCCCATGACCATTTAAGTACGACCCTGCACAAGCAGACGAGCCAACTTGGTGCAGCCAAGCGCCAGCTGCCCGAAGAACGGAGGGCGCAAAGCCCAGGAGGCGGCATGGGTGGACTTTCTGAAACTTGGATCTGCTGGGTACTTGGAGGATCATGGGACTTAGTAAGTAAGGTTGTAAGTCCCTTAATTGGGGTTGTACTTAAATATAAGTATAGTTACCTTAGTTATAACCTTATTCACTAAGTCCCATGATCCTTTAAGTAGCGGCTGAAAGTTTGATTGCGGGCGCAGCCGCCTGTCCAGGCAAAGGTTAGATGCGCAACTGCCGCAACCCAGAGTATGACAAATGAATGTGTAAGGGCACAGGTTGTGTTTGAATATTACATGTATCTTTCATGAAGAAAGTTTAGAAGTAGCCATGAAACATCGAGCAAAAGCCATTGAAGAAGCCAGCCGGAGATCCTCAAGCCTTTTCCGAGGCCGTGTACTGGGACGCACGCCATGCGCGTGCTGGCACGGCACCCGGCAAGGGGGATTGTGTAGTTGTTGGATGATGGGACTTAGTAAATAAGGTTATAAGTCCCGTAATTGGGGTTATAAGTAAATATACGTATAGATACCTTAGTTATAACCCTACTTACTTAGTCCCATGATCCTCTAAGTACCCACCTGTGCAATTGAATGCTCAAGGTCTGCGAGGCTCAGACAATACCCATAAGGGTCCAAGTGCCAAAATAGTAGGATTTCAAAGTCCAAAAACCATTCAGTTAGCCGTAAAGTACCTTTATAGGTACTACTTTGATTAACGTCAACGTATGTACTACAGGAGCACACCATTATAGTAACCTTCATAACAACCCTTATACAAAACTTTATAGAACCTGAAAGGGAATCCTTTTTTGAGGAAGCCTCATCAGTTTATGGACCCTGAGGGTTTTCTCTGAGCCAGGTTCGTTATAGGCCATAGTGCTGTTCGAGACGGCTTCTCCAGTCCTTCGTGGTGATAATCCGTGCAACCGTTTGGAGGGTCCGAAGAGAGACCCCTTGCAGTACAGCGCTCTCGGGATTTGAGTTCTGCTTCTGCTTGGGTTCCAATTCGGGGTGTCTGAATTGCGAGCAAGATCCCTTTGATTAAGGATTCCTCTTTGTTTGGGAAAGGGATTTCGAGAGTTGCTTAGTTCACGCCCGGCCCGAGAACGGAAATCCGAAGTTGTAGATCGGGGCTACAAGGGCATACGGCTCGTCATAAACAAAAACACTAAGACCAACTTTTCATCATATTATCTAGCACCGTAGTAAAAGAATAGCAATAGTACTAGTAGTGAGAAGCCATGAACAAATAAATGAATGCTCAAATACACAAATCAGCAGTTAATATACATATATATTTATATATATATATATATGTATATATATATATATAACAACAATCACAACAGCATGCAGGCGCGGCTTTCTTCGATTGGTATGTGCCCTATGCCAGGTGGGGCTGTCTGCTCTAGCGTCCGTTAATATGGTCTTTAGGACGTAGGCCCTTGACCCTATACTGTGCAGTACCTACAGTCTTTGGGGTTTTAGGGTTTAGGGTTTTAGGGGGGGGTTTAGGGCTTAGTGTCTCCATTGCAGTTCCTTTCCTAGGTTCATTTGATAGTTAGGAGCCCATAAGGTAACTCAGAAAATATTACAATGGAGACTGCAGGTATACCCTACTGCCCAAAAGGGAACGGTCTTAATCGTATTAGCCTAGCCCGTCAGCATCTCATGGGGTTTCCTGTCTGAGGCCTACAAGCAAAGTAGGCTCTGGTAGATTAAGTACGCTTGAATCTAGGCTTCTGTTTCAGGTTTGCTTTTCGAGTTGACATGACCAGCTAGGAAACCTCATAAACCCTTGCTTCAAAGGTCAAGCACTAGCTGACAGTGCCTTTCGGGCTCAGATTTGCGAATCTTTGGTTTAGGAGTTTAGGGCCATCTTTCCGGGGAAGTATATTATAGTTTCAATAAAGAAACCCTTAGAAAACCCTTAGGGTTAAGGACCCCTCCTCGGAGGATCAGGGGACTGAGTAAGTAGGGTTAAGAGTCCCCGAATGTTACCTTAGTTATAACCTACTTACTAAGTCCCATGATCATTTAAGTAGGGTCAGTCCTGAAGCGCCCGGACCATCAACCCCATATGGGTAGTTCTCTAAATTCGGGTCCCTCTTTAGGTCCCCAATATGGTACGTCACCCTTATAAAAAGGACCCCCAAAAGGGACCCTTACTTCATAAACCCTAAACCCTAAACCCTAAACCCTAAACCCTAAACCCAGAAAACTACCCATATCGCGTGGAGGCTTCATCCCGTCCTCGCCTTGATGCCCGGCACCCTAAGATGGGAACGGCTCGTGTTGGGCGTTTAGTCTACGGCTTCAGAGGTACGGGATACCCCCTACTTGGTGAAGTGTTGCGTTTAGGTGTCTAGAGTTTGAGGGTTTAGGGCTTGGGTTACGGTCAGGGCTTGGGTTACGGTTTGGAGTTCAGCTTGAATGAAGGTTTAGATCTGAGTGTTTAGGTGTACCCCCGATTCACGGTTGAACAGCGATGGTGGCAAAAGAGCGTCGGGCATAGAGTGGCACGGAGTGCCCGCAGCACGGTCCTTGACCCTGGACTCGAAACCCGTGACCCCAGGAAACAAGCTGCGCTTACTTGTAAGCCGATCCAGGCTTAGATTACCCATGAACCTGCAATTGCCCAGCTTGATATTCCCAGATCTTCCAAAAAAAAACCGCCCGAAAGTAAGGAATATACCTTGAATCATGGGTCCTACGATAATTTTAGGCAGCTTGTTCAATTAAGGTACATTGGACGGTCTTGATATTGTTTCGGTCGGGAGAGACGGTACAGCTCAAAGAGTGCATCTCCCCAGACTCCCCCTAAAGGCATCGGAGTTTAGGGTTTATTGTATAGGGTTTCGGGGTCTAGGGTTTTAGGGTATAGTGTTTCGGGGTTTAGGGTACAGGGTATAGGGTTTCGGGGTTTAGGGTTTATGGTTTAGGCTTGAGCGGTTTAGGGCTTCGGGGTAACTTTAATTATCTCCCACATGAATGTCTCTTTCAACCTCAAGCCCTACATTCCGGAACCCAGAAAATCACACCCTGTGTTGACCTTGAGCCCTCAAGCCTGAACCCTAAACCCTACACCCTTCACTCTGAACCTAAACCCTAAGCCCCAAACCCTAAGTCCTAAGCCCGAAACCCTAAACCCGAGGCCCTAAGCCCCATAGCCTGATAAGTGGGCGAGTTTCTCCTCTGTCTAAGGACTTTAGGAGGGACCTCTAATAGGGACCCTTAATCCCATTACCTTAAATAACCATTGTATAGTCCTTCTATGCCCCCTGTATAGCCAGGTAGTCTCCATATTAATCCCAATCACCTACAAGGGTCCCTATTAAGGGTCCCTCCTAAAGCCCTTAGACTCTGTTGCTCAGGCTGCCTGGCCCGGACATGAGCCCCGAGATCTTGGACGTGGGCTTTGGGACCTCCGAGGCCCTCAGGGTCCAAGTACTTGGAGGTTATAAGTCCCCTAATTGGGGTTATAAGTATAGTTACCTGAGCTATAACCCCACTTACTAAGTCCCATGATCCTTTAAGCACCCATGATTTAAAGACTTTGGGGCTTTTTTGGGGTACTTAAAACCATAAATAAGGACTACTTGGACCCTTAGGGAGGCTGATAATGTCTTTGATGGGCTTGTACGCAGCTTGTGACGGGCTTTCAGAGTTCCATGGACCCCAAACCCTAAACCCCTAAACACTAAACCCTCAACCCTTAAAAAAAGCCTCTAAACCCTGAAGCCCTAAGCCCTAAACCATGATGTTTGTTGTCGCTTACGGCTCAGGGTTTCATTGCGCCGTGTCGAGGGAAGCTGCCTGTTGCAGAGCTTTGCGTCTAGAAGAGGATGCTCTACCTTTCGATTAGGATCTCTGGCGAGGGTAAATCCTTTAAGCCCCCAGCCGTAAAACCGAATCTCAGTTTCGTCACCGGTCTACCTGCATTATACAGGGCCTTTGTACCGACCTCCCCATTTAGCAGCCATCTCGAGGAAGCTATCCCGGGATATGAGATATTCGATCCTAACCCTTGTGTAGTTTTCCTCAGTTTGGGGAACGACCCTTATAACTTGGATTCTGCCCCTAGTCAGTAGCAGCTGAAAAAGATTCTTAATATGTACAGGTATATATACACTATATATATATATATGTATGTATTCCATATATAAGGCCTTTTGAGAGCGTTCCTACTATACACTGTTACTGGATGGGGGCAGCTGGCCAGCAGCTAGAAAATGCTTTAGACCCTGGGGTTTAGGGTTTAGGGTTTAAGGTTTAGGGTTTAGAGTTGCTTTCCAACCTTCCATGACATTCCAGACCTTCGGCTTCTATAAGTTTGGGCTGATACCGTTTAGGGGTTTAGGGTTTAGGATGTTTAGGGTTTGGGGTTTAGGGTTTAGGGCTTAGGATGTTTTAAGAGTTTCGGTTTAGGGTTTAAGATATTTAGGGGTTTAGGGTTGCAACCATAAACCAGGAACCCAGATCCTTTTCGTATCGCAGCGTTTCCAGACTTCAAGCAAGGATCCTCGTGTTGGTATGTTGTGCAATCCGAATGATAACAAATAGAAATAATAAATAATAAACACACATATTGTTTGTTATTTTCGCTATCACTACTAACATTAGCATTATTGTTGTTTTTTGTGATTATTTTTCTTCTTGTTACAGCATTGCTATCTGCGTGGCAGGTTCCAGTGGCACTGGTTCGCAGTATTTCAGCGTTTAGGGTTTCACAGGCTTCACCACCTGACAAAGATGCTGCAGATCAAGATGCTCTCTGGGGAAGCTGTGGCGAGCCTACCTGTGGAGGAGATTAATGATGTGAGAGGCCTGAAGCAGAAGTTGATCGAGCTGCATGGCATGCCCCCACGATTTAGGCAGAGGATTCTTCTGAATGGCGAGAGTTTGGAGGACACTGTGAAGCTGGACCGCCCGATGGACCTGGAACTCGTCTTGTTGCTTGGTAGCTGAGTTAATCGTCGTTTTTGGTTTGTTATGCCCTATAAACCCCTGAACCCCCTAATTTCCCGAGGTTTGACCCATAAACCTTCAACCCGTAGCCAAAGACTTTAGTTAATACACAAAACCCTAAACCCCCAAAACAAAAAAACAACCTAAAACCCTCAACCCTACAACCCTAAACCCTAAACCCTAAACCCTAAACCCTAAACCCTAAACCCTAAAGCCCTAAGCCCTTCTAAGGCTGACCTTTGCGGACGTTTCTGAAGAAGCGGTGGAGGACTTGAACGATGCTGCCAGGGAGGGCTCTGTGGCCAAGGCGGTGGCGCGTAGTCTGATCCCTACTTAGAGGATCATGGGACTTAGTGACTTAGTAGTTGGGTTATAAGTCCCTTGAGTGGGGTTATAAGTAAACATTCGTATAGTTACCTTAATCATAACCCCAGTTGCTAAGGGATCCTACTTAGTACTTAGAGGATCATGGGGCGTAGCAAGTAGGGTTATAATAAAGGTAACGGTACTTATATTTATATATAACCCCAATTAATGGACCTATAACCTCACTTACTAAGTCCCATGATCCTCTAAGTAAACCTTAAACCCTTAAACCGTCGTGTTCGGGTTCGGGTTTTTAGGTGTGGCGTTCCGGGCTTGGGGTTGGTATTTCAGGGTTTTGGATGGAGCTTAAGTGCTTATGTATCTATTTATTCGGCCATGTACTTATTCTATATACTAGCAGCGTAGGCAATTTTCACATATCTGGCCCCTGCAATGGAGTAAACCTGCCGATAAAGTCGAGAATTGAGCTTCAGGTGCAGTCCATGCTGCAGCTGCCACAAGATCCAGACTTGCTCGATAAGTTCGGCAGCACAGCTCTGCATTGGGCATCTCATGATGGTCAGGTGGTTGTAGTGCTACTGCTGCTTGAGGCGGGTTCCGACGTGAATTTCGGCGCCGACGGCGGCAACGGCGACACAGCTTTAATGATGGCATCTGAGGCACGTCAGGTCCAAGTCGTGCAGGTGCTGCTTGAGGCGTCTGCCGACGTGAATTTGCCAGGCGGCTACGGCAAAACAGCCTTGATGCTCGCATCTATGACAGGTCATATCGAAATCGTGCGTAAGCTGCTGCAGGCCGGCGCCGACGTGAATTGTCGAGACGACGAGGGCGCCACAGCTTTGATGACGGCATCTTTCCGAGGGGATGCCGAAACCGTGCGTGTGCTGCTACTTAGGAGCCCAATAGGTAAACTTTAAACTTTGTTGGTATATTAAACCCCTACTAAAAGAAAAGTTTAATTTTTTTTGGGCCAGCGTACTGGCGTACTGGGCAGCTAAGGCTAGCGGCCTCTTCTGACACAAACTTGCAAGACATCGAAGGACAGACGGCTTTGGGGAAGGCACTATCGCAAGGTCACCTCGAGCTCGCACGCTTGCTGGTGGAAGGCGGTTCCGACCTGAATTTACCAAAGGGTATCGGTCACATTGCCATGAAAATGGCATCTAGGCGCGGTGATGACGAGTTCGTGCGTTTGCTGCTGGACCGCTATATGCAAGTAGCGAGCGAGAGCATGAAAACTTATTGAGGATGGCATCTTCGGGTTAGGGTTTAGGGGGTTAGGGCTTGCTTGGAGGATCATGGGACTTAGTAAGTAAGGTTACAAGTGCCCTAATTGGGGTTATAAGTAACTATAAGTATCGTTATCTCACTCATAACCCTACCTACTAAGTCCCATGATCCTCCACGGAGGGTTAAGTCTCGGGTTTATTCTGAAGGCACCAGGCTCTCAGACTATTTCCCATGTTTTGATTCTTAGCGCTCATAGAATGCTGCCCCCAACCATCCTGTTCTGTTTCAAAAGGCCCCACTACAATAGATTGTTCGCTTTTATAAGGGTGCCGTGGACAGATGCCGACAAGAACCTGGCAGCACAGGTTTAGGGTTCAGGGTTTTAGGGTTCGGGATTTAATTAGGGCTTAGGGGGTGAGGAACTCATAGGGTTTAGGGTTTGAGACTTGCCTTATTATGGGTATTGCATTATTCATATCATCCAGCGTAGTTTAAGGTCCTTCAGGTAATGCAGGATGCAATCCATCGGCCTTACGTCATCATAGAGCCTTGGGGTTGGAGCTCTTGCTACGCAGCCATCTTTCACGTGCCTGGGCCAGAAACGCCTGCTTCATGTTGAATCATCCGCAAGAATTGCTGGGCCACTGCATTGCGTGCTTTGTGCAAGCTCCGTTGCGTTGCAGTACTTAGCCTTATAGCAATGATCTTGCAGGCTTATGGTAGATACCCAGCATCTAGCATGAAAGGACCCTAAACCCTAAACCCTAAACCAACCCTTCATCGCCTAAAGGTGCCTCTGCGACTATTCGAAAATGGCTGGGAGCTCGTGACTGCCATCGACACCTCAGCAAGATTCTCAAAGGGGCCGTTCTCCGAGAAGTCTGAGAAGCGTTATCTAAAGGTTCTTCAAGGTGTTTGTAAGGGTTTCTATACACATATATATATATATATATACACAAGGATTTCCGAAACCCTAAACCGTCAACCCTAAACCCTAAACCGTGTTCTTAATAATTTAAGATTGTCTTTGGGGCTGTCGAAGGCTTTTGGGCTTAGAGTGCGCTTCTATCGTTATTTCTAGAGTCTTGGAGCATGTTGCAGGGGTTTTTGTGCGGTTTATGCGGCTGTTTTGCATGGTGTAGAGTGCTACGTGGTGCGTTGATGTGTGTTGTAGGTTTTGTCCTGCATCTTTGGCAAAGTCCATAAACTCAAGAAAAGCCAATGTGAACCCTATAAGGCATTGACCTCAACACCTTAAGCCCAAAAGGAAGCCTACAAAGAACCCTGCTAAACCCTAGACCTTAAGCCCAATATGGGTACTAAATTCGGGTCTGTGTTTAGGTGCCCAAGATAGTCGACACCTTGACAAAAAAAAGACGCCTAAAAGGTACTTCAATTTGAAGAACTACCCATTTAAGCCCTTTGAACCCAATATGAAGCCTCTAAACCCTAAACCTTAAATCCTAAAGTCATCGGCGGCGGCGGAAAAGCCACGGGAAAAGGCGGTGGCTTCAGCATGGTGCCAATGTCCGACGGGACCTCTCGCGGATCGCTGGTGCGCCATCACGGGCTTGCGCCGCCCGCCGGAGTGTGCATGCTTGGAGGATCATGGGACTTTTTAAGTAGGGTTATAAACGGTTATAAGTCCTTTAATTGGGGTTGTAAGTATAGTTACCCGAATTATAGCCTACTTACTAAGTCCCATGATCCTTTAAGCATGGTGCAAGCGGAGCCTTTGCAAGGGAATGTGACGGGCCAGCCAACAGGGTCAGACGAGGTCAGGGACAAGGGTTCCTGAGGATGTGGATGATCCCCTAAACTCTACACCCCTAAACTTTAAGCCCTAAACCCTAAACCCCTCAACCCTAAACCCTAAAACCCTAAAGCCATAAACCTTAATGGAGGCAACTTCTGAAGGGGCAGGTGCAGAGCCTTCTGCAAGGCAGATCCCCGAAGTTAGAGATCTAGCAGATGGAGAAAATTGGCCGTCAGCAAAAAAAATAAACCTAATAGCCCGACATAAGCCCCTTTAACCCAAAACCCTAAGCCCAAACAGCCCAATATACCCTAGCCCCCCAAAAGGTACTAGAGCCCCTAGGGCCCCATACAGTAGGTACCTGGGGGGTTAGGGATAATCCCCCTTAAAACCCTTAAACCCTAAACCCTAAACCCTAAACCCCTAAACCCCTAAACCCTCAACCCTAAACCCCTAAACCCTAAAACCTAAACCCTAAACCCTAAACCCTCCTTTAAAGCCCTTAAAGGGCTGCTCCGAGGCCGAAGCTGTGCGCTTGGCAAAAGGCCGAGGCCTCCATCAGGAACGACCTGCCCTGCAGTTTCTCCAGGCCGGGTTTAGGGTTCAGGGTTTAGGATTTAAGGTTTAGGGTTTATAGAAATTGTTAAGGGTTTGGGTGCCAATAATTGGCCGAGTTTTAACCGAGTTTTGACCGAAAGTCTTGACCGAGTTTTGACTTTTGGAACCACGTTTTGAATTTGGGCTGGGCTGGGCTGGGCTGGGCTGGGCTGGGCTGGGCTGGGCTGGGCTGGGCTGGGCTGGGCTGGGCTGGGCTGGGGCTGGGCTGGGCTGGGGCTGGGCTGGGCTGTTTTG
>CAJNDV010031952.1:33721-45420 GCA_905221635.1 Symbiodinium sp. CCMP2456 | reverse complement strand
AAGCTAAAGCTTTAGGCTAGCGCGCTCCGCGCTGGACCATGACGGCCATGCCGGATTTAATGGCAACCGCCAGTGCCGCCGACCCCAAACCCAGACCTGCTGGGGTTTAGGGCGGAGGGTTTAAGGGAGCCCTCACACAAAACTTCAGAAGTCTTCTGCCTATGGCCAGGACCATCCTGACGTTGAAACTCCTCAAACGTCCTCTCCGTTCAGCGCTAGGCTCCCCCTGCCCTGGAGCCCCTTAAACACTTCGTTTCACGGTGGACAAGTGGTAGTTACAGAATGGTGGCTACAGAGTCAGGAGGGTGTCCTGATGCGGAGCGGGGAAACAAGAGGGGGCTGCAGGGGTGGGCACGGAGAGCCGTGGGAGCGCTGAGAGCAGACATGCACAGGAGCCCCTTAAGCACTTCGTTTCAGGGTTGGCAGTGGCGGCTACAGACGGAGCGGGGGAGGAAGGGGGCGGTATAGTGGGCGGTGGCGGTGAGAGCGGTGGGAGCAGTGGGAGCGGAGAGGGCGGGCGTGCACTGGAGCCCCTTAAACACTTCGTTTCACAGTGGACAAGCAGTAGTGGCTACAGAATGGTGGCTACAGAGTCAGGAGGGTGTCCTGGTGCGGGGCGGGAGACTTAAACACTTCCTTTCTCACAGTGGACAGGTATTGGCTACACAATGATAACTACAGTCAGGAGGGTGTGCTGGTGCGGGGCGGGGAGAGAAAGAGGGATGTGGAGGCAGTGCAAGAGTGGGCGGCGAAAGCGGTGAGAGCGGCGACGCGGGCATGCATAGGAGCCCCTTAAACACTTCGTTTCAGGGTAGGGCAAGTGGCGGCGGCAAGGAAGGGAGGGAGGTGGAGAACGGTGAGGTTGTCCTGGTGTGCAGCAGGCGGGTGTCCTGGTGTTTCTTTGTCGAAAGTCCTGCGTGAAGATGGTATACCCAGCCCCTGGCGGACCAACACCTTGGAGTGCCCAGCTAGGTACTGATGTGATTGCCACTAGCAACGGCCAGCAGCATCCTCCGCATCTCAATGCTCAGGTTGTGGGAGTGCTGCTTCTCCGAATCACCCTCATGGAGGATGCAGTAGCAGCAGGCGAGAGGTTGAAGTCGCTGGAACTCTGGCTGGGCCGCTTACGGCAATTCACGGCCGAGCGCTGGGCGACGAAGGCCTGGAACTTACAGCCCGACGTTGCGCTGCAGCCAAGTGGCATCGGTGTGCAAACCCTTTTGCAGCGTGAGCCTCCTGTTGGGAAGACATGCGAGTTCCCGTGGGCCGCATCTCCTTCGAGTACATCGACCGCTGCCCAAGTCCTACGCCGCTGGAGGAGATCAATTCCCATCTGCCGGAAGAGAAACCATGATGGACCCTATCCCGTGGGACGAAGGCTTCTTTGAAGCATGGTGGTGACCGCCACCTCCAGGCCGTTACTCGCCACGCAGAGGATCCCCGCCTATGGCTGCCAACACTTGGGATGACTGGCGCAGCCATCAGTGATCCATGGGGAGAGCTCGAATACGGCCAATGCTACCTCGTCACAGATGGCCGCCTCCTCCTCGGCAAGTTCGCCGTGTGGAGAGATCCGGTAATGTCTGCACAGGATGTGCAAGTCGCTCGGCGTGGTCAGACGGAGTGTGTCAAAGAATTCAAGATGTAGTTGTCTTTCAATGTGCACTTGTTTGTGATGTGAGGTGTGGGAAGCCAGGCCTTTACCAGCCTGGGTCCACTACATCGACTCGAGAGAAGGCGCCGGGGTGTCTGGGGCTGTCCGGAAGCGATTACGACTTCGACAGCATCCATGCCTCCTCAGACCCTAGGATTTGATCGCCTTCTTGGAAAACACACCCGAAAGCCAAGGCTGGTTTGTTTCTGCACGTGCTTGGAAACAATGCAAGTAGCGCAAATAAGTTGCTGCACCTTTGCCTTGCCCATGCATGTCCGACCCATTGACAGGTGACCCAGATTTTTCCAAGGCCAAAGAAGACGTGGAGGCACTTTTGAAAGAGGAAGTCGCGCGCATCGAGGACGGCCAAGCTGAAGATTTTCTCAGCTTCATGCTCAGCGCCAGCACCCAAGAAATACAGGGGCTGGGCTGCAGCCACGCAGAAAGGGCGCAGCTCGCAGCCTGGCTTGCGCCTTCAAAAGCTTCCGTTCTCACGGTGTACAGAATGGTGGCTATGGTGAGGAGTGGGCGGCGAGAGCGGTGAGAGCAGTGAGAGCGGCGACGGCGGGCATGCGGGGAGGGTTGGAGGCGATGGTGAGTGGTGGCGGTGAGCGCGGAGAGCGGTGGAAGCGGTGGGAGCGGTGAGCGCAGGGACGGCGGGCATGCATGCACTGGAGCCCCTTAAACACTTCGTTTCAGGATGGGTCTTCACTGACACCGCCCCGCTCTGGGGTCGGCGGATAAATCGTGATATGGCTATAGTAGTATATGTATTCCTGTGTTTATTAGTATGTATACGTATCGGGATAATAGCGTCTGGAATCTTGTAGGGGGAACGCTCGGGACTCTTTTGGGGGGCTCCCCAGCCAAAAGGAACAGGGTAATGTAGAAGACTGATCGATTGGGAATACGATTCCTTAAGGTTCCATGCTACAGCTACACTACAACATACCCACCAACACTTTATTCGAACTATTCGGGCATCTATATGGGGTTAAGATCCTACTATATAACCTGCAGAAGTCGAAGCGGAAAGTCGCGACATCGGAACCCGCCGCCTAAGCCCACGACCACAACCCACCTAAACCCTGACTTCGAAGCTAAAACCCTGATGCCCGGACTCTGGAAGGTTTAGGGTTTACGGCTTGTAGGGCTTATAGGGCTTATAAGGTTTAGGGTTTAGGACTTAAGCCCGAAAGAACCTACATGGGAGCCCCGTGAACCCTTATGGCAACTCCAAAAGCAACCCTTGCCGTAACCTTTAAAATCAACCTCCGGTAAGGTTTTTTGCAATAACCCTATCGCAACTTTTATAGTAACGTTGTAGTAACCTTTATACCAACTCTCCGTTATAGCAGCCCATATAGACCCATTAAGGAATCCTTTAATGGTTTCCCCAAGGGGTTTTATGAGGGCGACGTACAAGGGTCCCCGTAAAGGAATCCTTAGGGTAAACCCCAAACCCTTAACCCCTAAACCCCAAGCCCTTAACCCTAAAAACCTAAACCCCTTAACCCCGAAGCCTTGAACCCTAGAGCCCTGAACCCCTGAACCCCAAACCCTCAACCCTAAAACCCTAAACGCCTAAACCCTAAGACCCCATGCCTGGCGAACCCCAAAGGTACCTGGCTATGCAGTGATGGCTAACACGTGGGCATCGCATCATGCGAGGAGCCTCATGGGGAGTGGGCGGTGTAAGGTCTTAGGGTTTCGGGTCTTAGCGTTTAGGGTCTTAGGGCTTAGGGTCTTAGGTTTTAGGGTCTTAGGGTTTGGGGTCTAATGTCTGAGTGTTTAGGGTCTTAGGTTTGAGGGTCTTAGGTTTTAGGGTCTGAGGGTTTAGGGTCTTTGGGTTTAGGTTTTAGGGTCTTAGGGTTTAGGGTCTTTGGTTTTAGGGTCTTAGGGTTTAGGGTCTTAGGTTTTAAGGTCTTGGGGTTTTAAAGTTTAGGGTCTTAGGGCTTTAGGGTTTTAGGGTTTAGGGAGCAGGTGGTTCTTACGCTGGGAGTTTCTATCGGCTTCTTTCGGGGGTTCGTCGGTCTGTCACCTGGGTTTGTGCTTTTCTGGAATTCGGGTGTTTTTTTTCTGGAACTCGGCGTTCTTATTTGAGATTCCTCAGGGTCTATACTAGGCTCCCCTGTGTTCTGAAACTACCGTTTCGTGTCGCCTAACGAAGGCGTGGCCTTCATAGGAGTTAGGAAAGCGAGTGGGGTTTTCAATTTCGGCTCGAGCACGAGATCAGGTAGCCTTACTTATAATATATTCACATGGACATACCATCACTAAGGTTTAACATAGAGGCCTAAATCATTTTGGGGGCTTCTTATTAGAATCATAGTAGAATGGCCCCAAATCCCATTCTAATTATTTAGGCCCCTAAACCCCAAACCCTTATTGTAGTACAACCCTTACAGAACCCTTTAAGGAACCCTTAAAAGGAACCCTAAACCCTATTCTAATTATTAACGCCCCTAAACCCTAAACCCTTATAGTCTAGCCCTTATGGACTTATAGTATCCCGTTTAAGGAGCCCTTAAACGGAACCCTAAGAAACCCCATTCTAATTATTAAGGCCACTTTTTCGGGCTTTGGGGTTTTCGGGTTTGGGATGTTTCAAGCTCGAAGGCTGCTTCTGGGCTCAGATTTGGAGTCAAAGGTTTGGGGGTAATGTAGGGGCCTTGATAGTTAGAATAGGTTCTTGGGGTCTGTTATAGTATAATGAAAGAAAGGAACCCCCAAAATAGTATTGGTAATTGTTTAGGCTTTTACATAATGGATTTGGGCTATGGTTTAGGTTTAGCAGTTTAGGGTTGGTCAAGCGAGTCAAAGCAGCTGTGGACAAGATGAAGACAGCAAGGAGGCAGTACAGCACACGGAGAGAAAAGTAGAAAGAAGCGGCCGAACAGGAGGCCGCTAAAGCAGCTGCCCGGACTCAGCTGAAAAGAAGAAAGTTGAGAAGGCTGTTGCAAACACCCTACACCCTCAACCCTCGGGCTTAGTGGATTTGGGCTCCGGAGCAGGCGGAACAAGATAGTAGACTCAGGCCTTGTCGTTAGGGTTTAGGGTTTAGGGGACATGCTGACGATTTTCCGTGGTAAGCACCGCTTCTCAAATTCCCGAGCCTGCCCGGTCAAGACACGCGGAAGCAAGTAGGATATCAACCGTAACCCCCCCGCACTCCAAACCGCCAAGCCTACTAAGCACACAATCACATAAAGCCTGAGTGCACACTGAAGGAGGATGAATATGGAATAGCACTAGGTCCCCAAGATGAAACAAACTCAAAGAGCCCGAAATCTCCATGACCCCTTGATGAAAACCTGTCTGGCAAAGAAGACTGATAACTGATGACTAAAACCCCTGTTCTCTACGGTCCAATGCACGGAGTGGGATGCCTACACTCTTCTCTACGAACTGGATCATGGCACTTAAGGTGCTTATAACCTTGCTTACTAAGTCCCATGGACCATGATGCTCCGCGTGGGTGGGGCTGTAGCAATCACGGGTCTACATCACGACTCGGCTGCCGTCTTAGGTTCAGAACTGGTACGGCCGGGAGGCCCCTGGCAAGGGCGCTGCTATGCCGTATCTGGTTGGGGTTTCGGGCTTAGTAGATGGATGTCTAGAGGGATGCATGGATCTGACATGCAGTTGTACATGGATTGTGTTAGTCTATACTCCTAAGCCACTATAAGGACATAAACATGTGGATGCTCTCTCAAGCTCCAATATGATTTGTGCTCCGATCAGATTGAATCTAGCCGGCTTTCGGGTCTACCCATAGGCCTCATAGTAGTTCCTTTTGGGGGTTCATATTTAGAATCCTATAAGGTAATCCCCAAAAGGAACTACTATGGGGCCTATGGGTAGGTTGTAGTTTAGGGGTTGTAGGGCTGGCAGGGTTTACGGTGTTTGGCCTTTCTTGCCTGGGCCTGGTTACTTTCCTCTGTGCCTCACTTTGGGTGGTCCCTGTCATATGAGTAGCAATTCTGCATTATTGGGTTTGCAGTACCCTAAGGGTCCATGTGCCCAAATAGTAACAGTAAAAAGGTGGGCTTTCAAGTACTTGATTAGGGATTAGGGATTACTTTACCTCCAAAGGATACCCTAGACCCTAAACCCTATACTGCACGGATACATGGACCCTTCGGGGTACCCAGCTCCCATATCCCTACCTCATTGTCGCATCAGAATGCTCGGGAAATTATCCACACCCATAGGCTCCATTATAGTTCCTGCTTGTGGTTTATATTTAGGATCCTGTCAGGTAATCCCAAAAAGGAACTACTTTGGAGCCTGTGGGCAGCTGCTTGTAAGAACTTGCAAGGTTCAGGTGGGCTTTCGGGTTTAGGGATTGGCTCTTAACTGCGCATACAACTACAAGCCCTCGGCCCTACATCCCACGCACCTAAAGCGGCTAATACCAGCGCCGTGATAAGCCCTAAGTAATTGCAGGTAGGATTTCATGAGGACTAAGCGTGTACCACGCTGTAGGTCGCGAGCCCCAACCCTAACCACCGGCACGATATTTAGGTGCCTACGCACAAGATCTTAAGCTAAACTCTAAGCCCCTACTAAACCCTAAACACCTAAACCCTCAATATTGATTAAGAAGCTTCTGCAGCTGCGCCAGTCGGTGGCCTCGAAAGACCACTGGCAGCAGCGCTGGACGTGTCTCATCCGAGTGAGGGTTTAGAGTTTGGGATTTATCGTTCCGAAACTCAAAACGTTTGGAGTTTAGGGTTTTGGATTTCGGGGGGGGTTTAGGGTTTAGGGGTTTAAGGTTTTAGGGTTCCTAAACTCCAAGCCCCCGACGCCAAACCTAAACCCAAAGCCCCACTGTGCTCGAACCCCCTCAATCCTTGAACCCTGAACCCTAAGCCCTGAATCCTTGTCGGTCTAGGTTCTGGAGACCAGAGAGGACAACAAATTCGCTTGATTCAGGACTTGTCCCTGAGTCTTCGCAGCCAGCCCCTTATCGAGGCCCCATATCGAACCTGTTTAGAAAAGTTTAGGAGCTTGCGCTTCTTTGTAGCTCGGGAATGCGATTTGACGGGCATTCGGCTCTGTGTGTGTGACGATTTAAATTTCAGAGACTGTAGGGTTTAGGGGTTGAGGGTCTAGGGTTGCTTTCGGACTTCCCGGTCAGGTTGGCTCCGGGAAAGGCCGCCGGTGTAGGCTTCTTTCCGCTGTTCGAAGATTGGCTGAAATCTGAAAGCTTAAGTTTCTTGAACCCTCCGCGAAACTGCACAGAACCGGCCCAAATCCTCCTCGACCACCCTAATATAGGGGCCTTAATAATTAGAACAGAGTTCTGGGGTCCTTTTTTCCAAAATAGTTTTTTGAGGTAGCTACAGTATTCAGGTTCTACATTAGACCGCCTTTTGCTACCCAGCTACTCGAGGGATCATGAGACTTAGTAAGCAAGGCTACAAGTCCTCTAATTGGGATTATACGTATACAAAGCATTTGTAAGTATAGTTACCTTATGCAAAACCCTAGTTACTGAGTCCCATGATCCTTCAAGTACCCCCTAAACCCCCCTATAGAACCCTTACATTAACTCTTATAGACCCCGTATATTAACCCTTACAGATCCCTCCCGGTGGCTTATGCAGGGCTTGCATGGGAAACATTGTAAGATCTAGGTTCGCCGGTAGCATCCTTGTATCATTGTTGTTCTTCTGTCCTCTCCTCTTCAGAACGGAAAAGTTGTTTGGAAGCCCGAACTTGTTCTCAAGGTCCTTCAAGTGGCTACTCTTGCAGAAGCCGAGTGTGAGCATGCCTCGGTTGATGGGCCGGGGATGCACTGCAAGAGCCGCAGCACTGGGTCCGTAGGTGATAGCTCATATCAGAATATTTCGAGTTACTTATTGTCTTACAGCGGTGGTAGCCTACCCGGAACCTTAAACCCTTAACCCTAAACATGCCTAAAACCTTATCCGTGCCTGGGTACTGAGCCCCCTGATCCTTTACGGAGGGTTTTAGAGCCGGGGGTTACCTATGCCCTATACTAAACAGAGACTTGTAACCACGGGTTTAGGTAATGATTACAAGCCCCGAACCATGTACATAGGGTTTCGGGGATAGTATAAGGGCTCCAAACGGGTACTATAAGGGGTTTACCTAGATTCGATAGCCAGTCGGACAACTGTAAACTTGTTGGCCTTACATAGTTGGTCTACCCTGCAAAATTTGAACATGGTTGCGCCCGGTGAATGTCGGAACCTGGTCAAGAAGCCCTGGCCCTACAACCCCGAAGTGTTAGGATTCATACTCCGGGTGCCTTTATCAGGTCCCTACAACACGGCACAAAACGGTTTATGATATAAATCCTGCATTACCCATAGTAAGGAACATACCCTAACTCCCATAGTTTAGGGTCCTTACTTGGAGGTTCATGAGTAGTTATAAGTAGGGTTATAAGTCCCGTAATATGGGTTATAACTATAGTTATCCTACTTATAAACCCACTTATAACTACCCATGTACCTCCAAGTAAGGTAATGCAGGGTTATCATCAACAGTATTGAAGAAGCCAGGTTCTCTCAGTAGTACCCTTTTGCCCTCTTTCTTCTGGGATCTCCCTTACTTCAAACCGAATACTCGGACAAAAAAAGGTTTAGGGTCTAGGGTTTTGGGTTTAGGGTTTAGGGTTTGGGGTACCCTTGTTGTTACCGGGGCTACCGCCTAGGAACAGAGTTTACGAATCCCTAAACCCTAAACCCTGAATCCCTAAACCCCTAAACCCCTAAATCCCTAAACAATTGAACCCCAAAGTCTCTAAGACCCTAAACCCCTAAGACCCTAAACCCTAAACCTCGAAACCCCTAAACCCCTAAGACCCTAGACCCTAAACCCCTGAACCCCAAACCCTCAACCCTACACCCCTAAACCCCGAAACCCTATAAACCCCTAAACCCTAAACCCTAAACCCCTAAACCCTATAAACCCCTAAACGGCTAAACCTCTCGTCGGCCAGGTCTCGGGCATGGAGGGCCCGAAGCCCCGAATTATCGCCTTCCCCTCCTGGCACCTGGACTCTGCAGAGGCCTTTTCTTTCGGGACTTCGGGTTTAGGATTTAGGGTTTAGGGTTTAGAGGTTTAGGATTTAGATTCAGGGTTTAAGATTTAGGGTTTGGGGTGTAGGACTTAGGATTCAGGGTTTAGGATTTACTTCTGAGTTTTTTTTGTGCAGGGCGCTTAGGGCGTTGGACGGCTTTGGACTTGCCTTAACCACAAATATCCTGAAGGGCTTATATAAAGAGATCATAAGAAATCCTCAATTACCTTAACCACAAATAGTCCTTCTTTAAGGGGCTTTTCTAAAAGAGATCGTAAGAATCCTAATAAAGGACGCCGAAAGGTAGGTTATTTATGGTCCTGGCAGGTAGGCTTTGGTCTTTGTAGGGTTGTCAGGATTTTCGAGCGTACTTAAAGGCTCACGGGATCTACCCATAGTTACATCTAACCCCAATTTGGATTGAGGATTTGGGGATTTGGGGTTTCCGGTGTTGGAATGTTGTGTATTAGAATACCCTAAGGGCCCAAGTAAGTAAACCCTAAGCAGTGATTAGTGAACTCTAAACCCTAAACCCTAAACCCCTAAACTCTTAAACCCTAAACCCCCCTAAACCCCAAGCCCTAAACCCTAGAACCCCCCTAAACCCTATAAACCCTGAGCCCTAAACCCTAAACCCCCCCAAAAACCCTATAAACCCTATAAGCCCTGAACCCTAAACCCCCCTAAACCCTATAAACCCTAAGCCCTAAACCCTAGAACCCCCAAATATCCTATAAACCCTAAACCCCAAGCCCTAAACCCTAGAACCCTAAACCCTAAACCCTATGCCCTAAAGCCTAGAACCCCCAAAATATCCACCAGCTCTCCATCTGAAGATCCGAGTTCGATGGACCGCTTGGCTCAAGGCCTTAGAGCCTTAGAGCCTTGGGTGGAGTTTAGGGGTTCAGGGTTTAACTTAGGGTTTAGGGTTTAGGGTTTAGGGTTTAGGGGTTCAGGGTTTAACTTAGGGTTTAAGGTCTTCCTTAGGGTTTAAGATGGGTTCAGGTTTAACTTAGGGGTTAAGATGGGTTTTGGGTTCATTGTTTAACTTAGGGTTTAGGGGTTTTCCTTAGGTTTTAAGATGGTTTTAGGGTTGAACTTAGGGTTTAAGATGGAGTTTAAATGAAGTTTCTCTACGGCCTCGAAGTGTTGCCTTCGTAACCAAGATAACCCTGAAGCCCTAAACTCTAAATAACCCCAAACCCACTTTTTTGTAGGTTCTTATTATAAACCCTAATATGGGATTTATAGGGACCCTACAAAAAAATGGGTTTTGGGTTCTTAAGGTAAACCCTAAGGAGCGCTTCCGCGCCTAGGCCCCGCGCGATAACCGCAGAACCCAAGGCCCCAGCTGATATTGGACTCAGGCCAAATCCAACTCAGACTCAATCGCCCTTGCCAAGAGCCAATCCGCGAACCTGAGCTAAACCCATGACCCTAAACCTCAACACCATCGGTTCACCTCTTTAGGCTTTTAGGTGTTGGCGTTCTGATATGCTGGGCGTCCATGCTGCGTTCATTGCGCGCTGGAGCCACCCTGAGTCTCTTCGCGGCCTTTCCCGAGCGAGTGGGAGGTAAATGTCGGAGCCATGCGCCTTGCCATCCTCTGAGTATGGGTTCAACATTACGGCATAATCTTTCGCGAGAATGGTGCAGCAATATGTCATGTTCAGCAGTTCGGGTGTATACAAACTTACTATATTGAATGGTTAACCTAAACACGATAGGGTATGTCGGGTTCATCGCAGTAGACAGACAGGCGTGTTTGGGTGCTGTGGGTTGCCGTTTAGGATTCTCGATCTTGCGCAGACTGAACACGGCTCCTACATCCTGAAACTTCACACCCCGAAGCCTTTTCAACAGTTTACGGGTTAAGGGCTTAGGACTCGAAGTCGGGTTTGCCGGCATTGTCAAGTGTTTAGCTTTTCAGTGCAGGTTCCTCGGGCTCAAGACCTACGATTCAGGGCGTCAGGCTTGTCGTGCCAAGGGTTTAAGGAATTTAGGATTCGGACACAGCGAACTATGGAGCAGGGGTTTGCGTGTGGAGATGTTGGCTTTTAGGTGCAGCTGTTGGCGCAAGAGCTTAGGAATTTTCGGGGTTGGAGATCGTCCAAGGCCCTAATCCCAACACTCTGAATCCTACACCCAAAAGAGATTCCTTGTCCTAGCTGGGGGGGTGGCTTTGCTTGGGCAGAAAGCCGAGTACCCCCAGCCGCCAACCCCGTCTCAGCCGCCGAAAGCATGTGAACCCCAGACGAAATGAGGGTTTAGGCCTCTTAGACTAAACGAGTCATGGCTTAGGGAACCCCGAACGCGAAGACCCTGAATTCCACACCTGCTGTCCGAAGTGCCTCAAACTCAGGCATAAGTTCATCGAATGGGTTTAGAGTTTGCAGGTTTAGGTATATCATATATCTGTCATTCATGACAACAAGTCAACTGCGCATTGGTCTTGGTTTTTGGAGCTAGAACTCGTTTTTGTATTTCGTTGTCGTCGAGGTCGGAGATGCCGAGTTCGCGTCCTTCGCCCTCTGCTGCCAAGCTCAGAAGCCTGCCTCTTCGGTAAAGGCAGACCTATGAGCCTCATCAGAATGTCAAATAGGGTTTGGGGTTTAGGGTCTTTTGGGGTTTTTGGGGGTTTAGGGTTTTTTTTGGGGTTTAGGGTTTGGGCTTTTTTGGAGTTTAGGGTTTAGGGTTCGGGGCTTAGGGTTTAGTTAGGGTTTAGGGCGTCAAAGGTGTGCTCAGTTGAAGAGCGCTTAACAGAGATAGGTAGATATTTAAGGACATGTGCACTTATAGTGTTGTTGTGTTTCATAGCTATACCTTCTTATAAAGGCAACTTTTACGCATTCTCATGTTCGGTGCACCGACCAGTCATAAGAAACCGGGTGTTTGTTGATTCAACAGGGATTTACGCAGACTGAAGGCTCTTGAAGCTTCTTGTGTTCATTTGAGTTCAGCGCCGTCCCTAGACCCTAAACCCTAAAC
>CAJNDV010031952.1:20142-33665 GCA_905221635.1 Symbiodinium sp. CCMP2456 | reverse complement strand
CCTAAACCCTAAACCCCTAAAGTTGGCGACATGGGTTTGCGCTTCAAATGCTCAGTGTGATGGGAGCAGTCAGAATATGAGAGTGGCCCCTCAATCTTGGAGGTCTGTCCCAAAAGCGCAGCCTTAAGCCAGCGGGGTTGTGCCATACAGGATGAGGGATCTTAGCCGTTGGGATTTCGAAGCGTCTTCGGAGAGTGCCGCAGCTTGGCTGCTGGCTGCTTATGGTTCTCGGCATGTAATCTAGGGGCCAGAATGATTAGAATAGGGNNTAGGGTTTTGGGGCCCCTTATACTAAACCCCCAACAGAGTATTGGGAATTATTTAGGCCCCCAATTACGGTCAGAATCATCGAATGAATGTCGCCATTGTGAGTTCCCGACAGTGAAACCCAAGGTGGAGGCAGCTGGGACTGTGACGGCCTGCTTCAGTGTCAGATGGAAGCTGCTTGCCTGTGATGTCCTCAGGGTTTAGGGGTTCAGGGTTTAGGGTTTAGGGTTTAGGGCCGTAGCAACGCGAAATCGGGTCTGAATCGTGAAGCATATCTAGGACATTTCCAGGTGGGTAGTTACCGTAACAGGAGCCTTGTAGAAGGTCTATATACCTTGTAGAAGCCTTATAGAAGCCCTATATACCCTAAACTCCCCACCTGTAGTTTCCTTTAAGCATACGCTCGCGAAAGCCGTGTAAGCAGCTCCAACCAAGCAGCTTCGAGTGCGGGCTTGCAGTGGGGGTCGTGACCCCACCCTGAACCCTAAGCCCAAAACTCTACCCATAGGCCCCATAGTATTATAGTAGTTCCTTTTTGGGATTACCTTATAGGGTTCTGAATATGAACCCCAAAAAGGAACTACTATGGGGCCTATGCCTATGGGTACGCTCTTAGCCTTACACCCTTGACACCGTAAGCCAAGCCATGGGGCCTGGTATTGACTGGAGGAGGTCCATCTACCCATAGGCCCTGAAGTAGTTCCTTCTTGGGATTACCTTATAGGATTCTAAATATGAACCCCAAGAAGGAACTACTTTAGGGCCTATGGGTAGAGAGTGCAGATGCAGGTGTTCCGGGAACGAAGAGCATGTACGGTGGTAGCGATTGCATCTCCTCGCGAACGCTTCAGACTCAGACCGCTAGCCCAAACCCCAAACCCAACGAGACTGCAGACCCAAAGCCCTAAACCCTAAAGCCGTCCTAGTAGCCTCATAGAAACCCTTCTAGGAGCCCTCATAGTTCCTTTGAAGAAACCCTAAAAGCCGTCATGGTACTTCTCTTGAAGAAACCCTAAAAGCCGTCATGGTATACTAAACCAAAACCCTAAACCCTAAACCCTAAACCCTAGGAACCCTCAAAGGAGACCTTCGGGTTCCTTCGAAGCAATCGTAGCCAGACCTCAAGTCTTCGGCGAGCCCCAAACCCCCAAAAGACCCTGAGACCCTGAACGGCCCTGATCTTCCGGGTACCTACTATATAGGGCCGAAGGGGCTCTAGGGGGCTTAGGGTTTAGGGGTTCGCTGAAACCCTAAACCTTTATTCGACGTTTCAGAGCCGTAGAAATACCCCTCGAAGTGACTTCTGTCGCTCCCTTACACTGCAACCCAGGAGCTTGCTTCTGCACCTTCCCTGCTTCAGGATCGCACTCCAGGACTGCGTTTAGGGGTTTAGGGTCCGGGTTTGTGCAGACCCCTGCATAATGAACCCGTCTCTTTCAAGATGATTGTAAGCAGGGTGTTTCCCTGAACCCTGAAATTGGGAAAAAAATGGTGCCAGAAAAGCCCTTGTCAGGGGTCTACGTTGTTGCTTCAGTTTCCTGAATCTATAAACCTTGTGCTGTGAATGGAGTTTAAGCTCGGGCTACACATTGAAAGGTTTCGGGAATTCAGTGTTGATTTCAACGGAGCTTGTTTGCGTTTCTGGCAACCAAACCGGGAACGAACTTCCCTTGCTACCTGCAGGGCGACATTTTTTGATTCTGCCGTCGCACGACATAAACACTGAGTCAAGAGTGACATGCTGCGGAACTGCATGCGACATGCGGATTCAAGTTCAAGCCATGATGCTGCGTCGTGAAATTCTGATCCTGAATTATCCGGTATGAGGTGGTAAGGCCGGCGAAAGATCTGCACATACCACCATCCCATCGTAATTACCACCCTATACTTAGCACCAATGTTAAGTACCTCCCGACCACACCTACCATGTACAGCATCGATAGACACTCTGCTATTCGTCATTCCTGATCATGCTCGATCATGAAAGTGCCGTCCATGTTCTCGCCGAACATGCACTCAGACATAGATGCCACTGCCTTCTACAAGCAGCAGCACACTTGAGTCCTCCACTCCTTCGCCCATAGTCGACAAGCACAGAATCCAATCCACACCCCGGGTCGCTGAACCCGGGGTAGGACTGAGCCAGACTAACCCACCCCGCCAGAGCTTAAATCTGAAACCCCAGACACCAAGCAGAAATCTAAAACCCTTACCCCATGTCGTGGCGATATGAGAGGCGTCGCGGAGATGCGAATGTACTTTGAGCACCTCATGGGCATTTACCTGACGGGGGAAAGCTTGGCCGCAAGAAGTCTTTTGCAGCGGTTCAAAAGAGGAAGAAGCTGACAGGTACCAATCAAGAAATCTCGTGTAATATCACTGCCAATAATCATCATGATGAGAATCCGAGTCGTAATCGCAGTCGAGATTTGGGTTGTGGCAATGGCCACAGTCTAGTTGTAACGGTAACGACAAGAGCAAGACATGGGTTCTGGCTTCAGGACAGCGGGTTAGAGCTTAGAGTGGAGAGGTTGTCCTTTCTCATGCTCGGGAAAGGCTTCTTGTGCCATGACCCTTGCACCTTGTGATGATAAGCCTCTCAGAGCCCTAAACCCTAAGGCTTGAATCCTGCAGTCTTTAAAGACTGTAAGTACTCAAGAGCCCACGGCAGTCCGAATGGGTAACCCCCCCCCCCCCCCCAAATCAAGGACCGAAGGAATACTTCTAGGAACCAACCCTTATAGAATCCCTTACATAAAAAGAACCCTGGAAGCAACCTTAGTTTAAGGAACCCTTAAACTTGAGGAGATTCCCGACCCAGTCTTTCTGGATATCGAGCACGCGACTTTGCGCAGATTCAGCAGTGCTTTTTATTTTCAGGGTTTAGGGTGTTTAAAGGCCGGAGCCTAACTTAGGACCCAGATACTCCTAAAGGGAGATAGCGCCAGGAACGTTAACCACAAATGCTTAAAGCTTTTCTGTAGTAGTTTGTTTAGGGCGTTAGCCGTTTGGCATGTATCCCCAAACCCCCCTAAACCCTAAACCCCAAACCCTAAACCCTAAACCCTAAACCCTAAACCCTAAACCCTAAACCCTAAACCGTCGATGCAGGCCTAGCTCCTGTAGGTAGGACTTGCAGAGTGGCGCAAGCCACTAGTCGTGTTTGGGGGCTTCACAACCCCTAGGACTCCGGGTTTAGGGTTTAGGGTTTAGGGTTTAGGGTTTAGGGCTCCAGTTACCTAAACAGTAGGTTGCTGGAGCACATAGTATAGGGTTAGTAACCTACTATTTAGGTAACTGGAGATCTTGGGAACAGTTTCTCCAGTGACAATGTTCGGATACCTTGATGCAAGAACGGTTTCAGCCGGTTGTGTGTTTTCTGGAGAACTGTGCCGATTGGTTTTCTGGCGTGTTGCAGCGTGAAATCACCCGGTGAATCCTAAACACACCTCATAACTCCTGCACCCTAAGTCAACCCTACAAGTCGTAGTCGTAAACCCTATCACCGAAGCTCAATTTCTCCCACAAAACCTGAGCCCTTGCGCAAACACTGCATTCCACCAACCCGCAACACGACTCTGAGATTGGCTTGTCATATATGAGTATATCTGTACTGCTTATGGCTTCTGTGTTTGAGTCCGGCAAACCAAGCATATCTCACAAGCTCGGAACCCAAATCCTAAGCTTCTTGCAGGCCAACCCCGACCGTAGCCCCTGGATTGTCAGGTTTAGGGTTTAGGGTTTAGGGTTTAGGGCAGCCACAGATTGCTTCCAGGTCATTCCAAGCATCTTCCTGGCCTTAGCCATGACGATGCCGCCTGGGTCTCCTGACGTGCAGGTCTTGGATGTGGGAGCCTACGCAGGCAGGGGTGGTAAAACAGGCAGGGGATATGGAAGGGTCAAAGTATAGGGGTGCCTTTAAGGGCTGTTGAATAGTTTCAGGGTTTAGGGGTTTAGGGTAATTTATTCAGAGGTTTAGTTAGGATTCAGGGGTCCTGTTCTTGCTTCTCAGCAGGATCGTTACATTCAGCAGGGCCATGGTGTTTTTTGAATTCGCAGGAGGTTCAGGATTTGGGGGCCGCAGGAGCAAAGGGCTGTTGCCAAGACTCTGTGCACACGTAGGTGCATATGTGTACTGGGGCTCTTACTTCGAACAAACATGGTGGTTTAGCTCAGTTTTTGGGAGTATCTGCCTCGTTCATGCTTTTGAACCGGGATATTTACTTCAGGCTCAACTAACTCAATGGTCTAAACACTGCTCAAATCATCAAGCTGGTGTTTGTGATGTTGATCCAGGCTGAGTATGATAGCTGATGACTGCCTGTCGTACTGCATAATGCTGAAACTGATTCTGAAACCCTCAATCCTACAACCTAAACCCCCCTAAACCCTAAGCGCTAAATCCTACAACCTAAACCCTGAGCCCCTGATACTTTACCGGCTTAAGCTTGGGGTCAGGTTGAGCACGGTAGTTCGGCACGTGGAGCCTGGGGCTGGGTGTAGAATTCAGTCGGTTCTTAGCAGTCGGATTTGGCTAACGGTTACCGTTTTGGGGGGTATTATGTAGTCCCGATATAATCCCAGAGGTTTACATTTAGTTCCCTAGCATAAAGGACAAGTAGGGGTTACTGTTTCTTACACCTTGCAAGGCCCTGAACTTCGGAACTAAAATCCAACAATACCGAAGACGGTAGAAATAAATGATAACGTGAATTCCTGAGGGCTCCTTACTAAACGTCTACTCTGATCGACCCCGAAATCCTGTTCAACTTATCTAGGCGTTTGTATGATGTCGGATACAAGGCGCTCATTGCAGGATGTCCTAGAAGTTTGAGCTTCGGTCCAGGATGAATCCAATAGCTTGTCACGTTAAGCTTAGGGCCAGATGAAGGGGTTCAGGGTTGAGAGGTTCAGGTTTAGGGTGTAGGGTTTAGGATATGGGTTTTAGGGTTGGTTTAGGGTGTAGGGTGTAGGGTTTAGGGTTTTAGGGTTGGTTTAGGGTGTAGGGTGTAGGGTTTAAAGGGTTTTAGGGTTGGTTTAGGGTGTAGGGTAAAGTTTGGCGACGCAACATATGAGCGTCGGACTGCTCTGACGGTGCTAATTGATCATGCTGGGCATCGTGGCCAGTACGACGACTGCGGATCAGATTGTTTGATCTTGGGAACAGACTGCGTAATTTGGCTTACAAGGGCTTATAGGGCTCCTAGTCCAGAGACTCCAAAGGCCCTGAATCAAGGAACAGTCCTTACATCACACTCAAGGATCTCCCGGTAATTAATGTCGGAACCTCATTAAGAAACCCTGGCCCCCATAACCCCAATGTATTAGGATTCATATACAGGACCCTACATAATAAAGACCCAGGGAGCACTGCCACCCAGCCCGCCGTGGCCTCGGCAGTGCTAAAGAAGAGATAACAGCCAGAAGCCGGCAGCCTTACCCAGGTACCCAAAGTGCAACTACATACCAGTTCGCACAACGAGCGGTGCACTCGGTTTGACCTGGCCGCCGCGGTGCTGAAAGACGTTCAGGCGCAGTCGCTTGCTGCGGCGGGCCGAAGCAGAGCTCAAGGCCGAAACCAAAGCCACAGGCAAGTCTACCCATAGGCCCCGTAGTAGTTCCTTGTTGGGATTACATTATCATTATATTTAACCCCAAAAAGGAACTACTATGGGGCCTCTGGGTAAAGCCAAGGCGAAGGCTAAGAGGCTTTCCGAAGAGCGCCAGGCCTTCAAGAAGCGCAGCGATGCTGAGTGGCCTGAGATTTGGAGTGCTGCACTTGTCAGCATCTTCGTTGTTTCAGAGCCGTTGCCCACTGGATAACCGTCAAAGCCGGCCTTAACCTTGAAAGCTCTAACAGTAAAACCTTATAACCTTGACCCTAAATCCTAAAACCCAAAACTCCCGACCGAACCCTTCACGACAGGATCTGTGAGCTGTGCATGCATCGCATTCTGGGACGCTGTTGTCGGCACAGCATCCGAGTGGCCGGGAGGCGGATGGAGCTAGGGTTTGGGGGTTAGGAGTTGGGTTTATAGGGTTAAGGGTTTAGGATAGCAAGAACGTTCTTAAACCCTAGAACCTGAGAGGTTAAGGAGGCAGGGTTCGGGGCCAGCTAGATTCAAGGTGGAGGTCCATAGTTCAGCCAGGGTGTTGCAGTTTTCCAGGGTTGCGGAGGTTTTGGTTTGACGAAGGGTTTAGGGTTTCTGGATTGAGGGTTTGAGGTTTAAGTTTGACTAAAACTAAAATAAACCCTTGACCTAAAGCCCGAAACTATAAACCCGTAAGCTGGAAACTTAGAAAAGCTCATACGCGAAGATTCGAAGAGCCGCCCTTGTGGTGTAGTTGGCGTTCTCAGAACATGCCTTGAATCTCAGGCGAGACAGAAACCGTCATAATGTCAGTGTTCAAGAGTCCGTATTCTTCTGGTTGCACAGCAAGAGCGTGCAGGATTACAATCTACCGATTACGTAGGGCTTTAGTTTACAGGCTCCAATATTAATATCACAAGCGCCGTTTGAAACGAAAGCTTCGCCTCCCTTGTGAAAGCAAGGGCTAACCGTAAAACCTAAACCCGAAACCTTGCCACATTTCAAGGAGCTTCTCTTCGTGAAGAGATCCTGGAGTCAAGCCCCCTTTCAAGGCAAAGCCAGCGAGGCGAGTTAAATCCTAAGTCGGAGTCTCTCCGTTGGTCTACTCGACAAGGAAATTCCAGGGATAGGAAACCTTACACAACACGACTGTGTCGCTGCCGTCTTTGAAGCGAACTCCTACAGCCTAAGTCCGAACTTGAAACCGCATGAGTGCATAAAATCCCGAACGCTCAACTTCTATACTTGAGCACTACTGTATAACTAGCTTTGCTGGCAGGCTTGATATTAGGATCCCCGAGATATTCATGCAGGAAGGGCGGTTTATTCAGCAGGGCTCCGCATTACGCCATATAATAATAGCAGGCCCTGGCACGCCGCCCTCAACGAATATCCGGGTGCTAGCGCTCGAGCCCTCACCGCAACGGTGCCGCTTGCCCCTGGCCTGTGTTTACGGCCCAGGGTTTAGGATTGGTTGAGGGTTTAGGGGGGGTTGTTGTGTAGGAATCTAGTTCCGAAATGTCAGGCAAGGACGCGGCCGCAAATTCCAACACAAGCGGAGCATGGTCTTAATCATTGAGGCTGAGACTATGGGCGAGTGAGTGATGAGTGGCCAGCTGGTAGAGTTTAACGGAGTACGGGGTGGCACTACGATGTTTGCGATGTGATTCCCTGTTCCTGGCTTCAGTGCAAAATCTTAGGTTCCGGGTTCGGGGCCCGGGGCTTCCGATACTGGAGGAAAGCCGTCAGGTTTTGCTTTAAGGATCGCTCTGACCGTGCCCAGACCTTGTCTTTCCAAGCAGTGTGGACGGAAAACGGGGGTTCTGACAAAAAGGCCTTGAAACAGAAGTAGCACCTTGGGAAATTCATCTGCAAATGAGCAGTCCAGTGCAGCCCAGGCTCAACAGCGGAGGGCGCGAGAAGGCTCCAACCGGTTGAGAGCTGATAGGAACGTGGTGTATGGAGTTCCACAGATGTTGAGCGGCTTTGGGTTTTATTCGAGTTGCATGTTCCCGGTGTAGCTCAGTAGGTGAACTTGTTCCAACCTTAGACTTTGGTGACCTACTGAGCCTTGGTGATTACGCACGCTTGTATACCCTGGTAGTCCAGCCAGGCCGTCAGGAATCGCCTCCATGAAGTTTTCTCTGCTTGTGTTCCCTGCTAAGGTTGCCGAGAACAAAGTTTCCGAAGTGCGAACCCCACCCATGAGGGGCCCTATGAACTACCCATAGACCCCATAGTAGTTCCTTTTTGGGGTTCATATCTAGAATCCTATAAAGTAATCCCAAAAAGGAACTACTATGGGGCCCTATGAACTACCTATAGGCCCTAAAGTAGTTCCGTTTTGGTAGGATCCTGTAAGGTTACCCCAACAAGGAACTACCATGGTACTATGGGGCCTATGGGTAGCCGCACCATCGGGAGCAGCTTGGAGTTCGGGTCTGTGAGGCCGCAAGAGTCGCCGAGAGGCATCTCAAACTGCTTCCGTGATACCTGTAGTCTCCATTGTAGTTCCTTTTTTTGGTCTAACCAATAATATATTAAGGATTTTATAAGGCATCCCCAAAAAGGAACTACAATGGAGACCATAGGTATACTCGCAGTTTCAACTACTTCCGACCTTGTGGACATGCGTATCTGGAGGCTGCAAAAGAACAAAGGAAGTCTGAGACTCGATGAAACAACAGAATGCCCGGCACGCAGCGCACGGCACCAGATGGTGCTTACAGTGGGGCAAACACAAAACATGAAAGGTTTGGCAGGCAGGCAAGCTGGGGAATGCATGATCGTATGCACGAATATAATAAGGGCAAAATGAGCCTTCCTTACATTATAGATGTGGAGCTTAGGTTTAGGGTTCACTTCATCCATTTGTCTCGAAATCCCGTCTCCCTCTCTCTCGCTCTCTCGCTCTCTCTCTCTCCCAATCTCTCTCTCACTCTCACATTGTTTGTCTCTTTCTCTCTCTCTCTCTCTCTTCTCTCCCTCCCTCTCCCTCTCCCTCTCCCTCTTTCACATACACTCTCTCTCCCCCTCTCTCTTTCTTACTCTATCTCTGTCTCTGTCTGTGTCTCTCTCTCTCTCTCTGTAAAAGGCGCCGGCGGATCTGGACCTCTGCAAGCATGAGCCCCTCGGACCATCACATCATTCTTCTCGCTCTGCTTTCGGATAGCAAATTTGGGATCCCATTATGGACCTGATATATGGGGCAGCTCTCGCAATTGGGCCCCTTTTCGGGTCCTATAAAAACGGGTGCCGTACTGTTTTGGGGATCTAAAAAGAGACCCTAATTTAGAAAACTACCCATATGTCACGATCGGTGTTATGAATACCAAAAGTTTGGGATCCCTTCTTCCAGAAGCTGCCATTTGTTGGTTTCGTCGGATGATCCTCGTTACACGGGCTTCATGGCAGTGCAGAAGTTTGCGAGTTTGGGTTGCAGAAGAGCTGTCTCCGAATCGTTGGATCATTTTTGGAGCACAGCTGCCCTGCAAGGCGTAGCTAGCTACCTATGTATAGTCTGTAGTTCCTTGGTGGGGCTATCTTGCAGTATGCAAAGTATAAAATCGGGTAAACCGGACAGCAACCTAGCCACACCTTAAGACGCAAAAACCACAAGCCCTAAACCCGAAACCCCTAAACCCCAAACCCTAAACCCTAAACCCCTGAAGTCCGAAAGCCCTAAACCCCAAGCTCCACACCCTAAACCCCTAAAGTCCGAAACCCCTAAACCCCAAGCTCCACACCCTAAACCCCTAAAGTTCGAAACCCCTAGACCCTAAACCCTAAACCCCTAAAGTCCGAAACCCCTAAACCCCAAGCTCCAAACCCTAAACCCTAAAGTCCGAAACCCCTAAATAAACCCCAAACTCCAAACCCTGCACCCCTAAAGCCCGAAAGCCCTAAACTCCAAACCCCAAACCCCTTAACCCCTAAACCCGAAACCCCTAAACCCCAAACTCCACACCCTAAAGCCCGAAACCGCCGAAACCCCTAAACCCCAAGCCAGCAAACCTCGGCTTCCCAAGGCCCCGGAGTGCTGGACGAATCCGAGCTGCGTGCGTCGCTGCGTCGTCGTCCAACGGGGAGGCCTTAGCAGCCCTTTGTGGGGTTTTCGGTTTAGGGCTTAGGGTTGGGGTTTTTCGTGTTAGGGTTTAGGGTTTAGGCTGTCATCAGGGGTCTACAGGGGGTTCGACAAGGGCTTGATTGAAATCATGATTTCTTCGTTTTTTTTTTCAGCTGTTTGGTTTGGAGGGTTAATTAAAGGTTCAGGGTGCCAGATTTTTGTCGTCAGGGTTCTGAGTCTTTGGGGTGTGGGGTTAAGGCGGGTAAGGTTTATGTGGGTGGGGATTCGCGGTGCAAGGTAGGGTTTGGGGGGAAATCAGGTGTTACGCTTTCTTGGCGCTTAAGGTTCGGTGGTTACAGTTTCGGGTTGTGAGGTTGGGTCTCGTGTCTCGAATCAGGAGTCAGCTTTGCCTGGCATGTTTCGCAAGCTTCGCTTGATTGACACTACCCATAGGCCCCATGGTAGTTCCTTTTTGTGGCTTATCTTTCGGATGCTATTAATCCCCAAAAGGAACTACTATGGGGCCTATGGGCAGGGTCGTCTGATGTACAAGAGGCCTTTCGGAACCTGCAGGTTTGAACCCCAAAAGGCGCAAAGTGATATAATGGCTTTGATAGAAAATAGAGAAGGCAAGAGTATCTTAAGCTGTGGTATAGTATACCCAACAGCCCGCTTCTAATTACTGATTCTTAAGGCTGCCTTCTGAATCTAAGTTGCCTTCACCACCAGGCCACGAAGCCTTTGTCAAGTGTTAGGCGACTTTCTTTTAAGATGCCAATAGTCATAATCTGTTTCTTAGTATAGTAACTTAAAGGGATATTTCCTTAACCAGCCGAGTAAAGCCTAAGCCCACACCACCGGAAAACAGAAACAGAAAATCTGTCATCAGGCAACACTCCAGTGCCCTCATCAAATGAGCTTCTCGGCAGGCTCATGAGGAGATGTGGTACTTCGGACTCCCAAAGCGTTGCAGCTACGCTAGATTCTACAGCCCTGCAGCCTCTAAGGTTTTCTGGCGGAGAAAGCACCAAAAGAGGCCTCCACTTCGGGGCTTTGAGCAAACCTGTGGGTCTGCACGCCCGGGGCCGTCAGGGTTTAGGGTTTCGGGTTTAGGGGTTTACAGTGTGTGGACCATGGGTTAGGCTTTGGTTTGGGTATGGTTTGATCGTAACCGGCCTTTGCACAGAGCTTCTGAGCCTGCAGGTGCCCTACTGCAAACGTAGATCGATTGAGAGTCTCGAAGCCTTCCGGCTAAACTCCATCCATGCTTGGGCTGAAGAAGAATCATTGACAGCGGAGTTTGTTGTAGAGTTTCTCGCTTGCGCCAGTCGTCCAAACTAGGTTGTATGCTGGTCATGAAGTGCCCGGAAGGCGCAGTTCTGGCAACACAGCTTCCCTTTTTATTTAAGGACACCTGACTCCGCGGTGAAAGTGCCCTGGCATCTATACGCCCACACCTGCCATTGAGAACTCAAGCCTAACCTTGAAGATCCCTGAACCCTAAACCCTAAACCCAAAACCCTAAATCACAAACGGAGTGCAGGTTCGGTGTGCACTAAGCCTTCACTTGGGGCTACGTGGGACCGTAGGAATCTGCAAGAAGCGTGAGGAGTAGCCCGAATTAGGGTTTAGAGTTTAGGGTGAATTGTAGATACGAGTAGCTACTGGTAGATACTGTAGTGACCATACCCAGGGTACCCGTGGAGTTAGCCGAGTTTCAACACGCGGCCTGCTTTGTGTCACCTTGGTCCAGGTATTCGGGGTTGGCATTGGCCTGGCAAAGCAAATCCACAGGTAGGCTACTAGCCCTAGGTTATGTACCCAGTAACCTACTAATTATTTCGGTAACTGGAGCCCTTGGGCAGGGTTGGTACTTCGACAACTGCGGCGAATCTGCGACTGCCTCTCGGACTGTAGGAGTTCGGAGTTTAGGCCCCTTTGGATTGCAGGGAGCCCTGAAACTAAAAAACCTGAGTCCGAAAATCTGAACTTGCAATCCGAAACCTTAAACCCTCAATCCGAACCCCTTTATGCCCTAAATCCTTAAAAAACCCAAAGTTCAACCTGAAACCTGAAATCGCCGACTGAGGTGCGAACCGTGAGGTTAGACAACCTCTTGGTGGAGGAGGGTATCGCAAAGGCCATGCCACCTCCCATTTCAGGGAAGCCCTCTCTGTTTCGTTTTGGGTCTGGCGTTTAAGAGTTTGCAGCGTCGGGCTCAGGCCGTAGGGGTTTAGGGTTTGGGGTTTAGGGCTTTAGGGTTTGGGGAGGGGGGGGTGTGAGGACAGATAGTCTAAGTCCACCCAAGCTCTTTACGAGCTCTTTAGCTTCAACTCCTACGAACCCAAACACTACAGGTGTGGGGTGGAAGCAGTAGGGAGTCACAAATGAGGCTTGCTCAGTCGATAAGACCTGGCTCATGAGATTATTCTGAAGGTCGTTGCGGCACCATTGGGAAACGGTTTAGGGTTTAGGGTTTAGGGTTTAGGGTTTAGGGTTCGGACAGGTAGTCTTGACAAACCAATCAATAACTGTGGCCTTTGTGATGAGCATCGTGCATGGTCAAGAATTTGTTTGGAGCAAATGGGCTTTGCCAGTCAAACATAGGGGCCTTAATAATTAGAATAGGGTTTTGGCACCCATTATTATAATTATAGAAAGGGCAACCCCCAAAACAGTATTGGTAATTCTTTAGGCCCCTACATTAGTAGCTAGGCCTCCTGGCCGAAACGCGAAGGGTCTTGAGGACTTTGCCCTGAATGCAAAAGCCCTAAACTCTTGATAGGGGCTACACCCTGACCCCGCAAGCCCTATCTACACCCTAAACCAACATCCGAAGCTTGATTTTAAGTCTGAGAAATCGAAGACTACGATCGTAAAGCAAGACTTGCAGGGCTTGGAAGAAACCCTGGCAGAAAGAAACATACATCTTAAACCTGGTGAGGCTTTAAAGGCTTATAGGGTACTGTTATAGACCGCTACCTACAGGCAGAACTTCATACAACTCTTGAAGGAAAGCCTTCAGTTAGGAACGATGCCCAGTCATTGGGGGAGGTTGATCTGCTCAAGATCGATGCAGAGGGTCACGACTTCGATGTTCTCCGCGGAGTGGATCCCTCAGTTGGGGTTTAGGGTTCGGGGTTTAGGGATTAGGGGTCTAGGGGTTTAGGGGTTTTAGGGTTTAGGGGTTTAGGGGTTTGGGGTTTAGGGTTTGTTGCTGGGTGTGAAGGGTGGGAGCCGCATTTCCATCAGGTATGCTGGGCCCAGCATGAAGCGTCAGATCAAACGTAGCCAGTGCAGGCAGATCTGAAGCAGATTGCAGCAGCTGCGCTTGCAAAAGAGAAGCAGGATCTACTTCGACTTGCATTCCGCCCGAGAGGTTCGAAATCTCTAAAGCCTGAGCCCTCGCCGCGACATGAGCCCGCGATTCCCGCAACACCGAAGCACACACACACACACACTGATGGATTCGGCCAAGAGCAAGAGAGGGCAAGAATGGAAAGAGAAAGAGGCATGTTGTACGAAGATGAAATGAAAGTTTTTGTACCACGTATGCCAGACCACAGGAATGGCATACGAAAACAAGATGAGATGATCCG
>CAJNDV010031952.1:0-20042 GCA_905221635.1 Symbiodinium sp. CCMP2456 | reverse complement strand
TAAACCCTAAGCCCCTAACCCTAAACCCTAAGCCCTAAACCCTATACCCTATACCCTATACCCTAAACCCTAAACCCGAAACCCTAAACCCTAAACCCTAATCCAGCGTGTATTACCGGCCGGGACGCTGCAATGTCTTGTTTGGTGCAGCTTGAACCCTGAGCCCGATCAGCCTGCAGTGATTCCATACAGTATACAGTGTAGGGGTTTGGGTTTAGGGGTTTTAGGGGTTTAGGATTTCAGGGTTTAGGATTTTAGGGTTTAGGGTTTAGGATTTTAGGGTTTAGGGTTTAGGATTTTAGGGTTTAGGGTTAAGCAGCTTCTAGACGAGGGAGCCACTCAAACGACCAAAGATTCAGGTCCGGTTTGCTTGGAAAAGTTCACTGAATCTGGTCCACAGGCGCCGTTGGAATGTTTTGCATCATCACTTGGAGGATCATGGGACTTAGTAAGTAAGGTTCTAAATCCGCTAATTGGGGTTATAAGTATAGTTACCTTAGTTATAACCCTACTTACTAAGTCCCATGATCCTTTAAGCAAGCCATGCACTATGAGCAGGTTTGGAGACCCTTCGGAATAAACTACGGCCCACCCAGGCCCCTATAGTCATGCTGACTTCGCACGCTGAGCCCAAACGAAAAGGACAGTGTACCCTCGTGAAGATCGATTTAGGGGTTAGTTACGGTTGGGTTGGAGACCAGTTATGCTGCAAACACTTGTGAATATAGCTGTCAGTACCGTAGTACCTCAGGCGGGATGTTCAGTAGCTCGAAGTGTAGGTGCCCCTCTGTTGATGATAGAAATCCTGCTTTGCCTTAAGGACTAAGGACCCTAAACTATTAAACTATGGGAATTATGGTATATTCCTTAATATATGGTAATTTGAAGGCTTTATATGATCAACCGTAGTTGCTTACAGCGGCCCCCTGATGCTTGCAGTATGTACTCTTCCTCAAGGTCAGCCCCAAAACTAACAGACCTGTAGGAACCGAGATATACTAGCCCTAAACCATTAATCCTTTATCCGTAAACCCTAAACCTAAACCCTAAACCCCAAGCTTCAACCCTAAACCAAAGCCCTGAACCCTAAACCCAAGCCTGAACCCCAACCTAAATAAACCCAAAACGCGAAACCCTACTCTTTTTTACGAAGTCCTATGAATGGCACGCTCTGAGTCCCAAACCCGAGTCTACCAGTAAACTCACAAGACGGTATAGAGTTCCTTCAAGGGCTTTGGGTTTTGAAAGGGGTTTGGGCTTAGGGTTCAGGGCTTTGGGTTGAAAAGGGGTTAGGGTTCAGGGTTTAGGGCTTAGGGTCTATACTGGGTTCTGGAGTAGTACACTTTAGTATGCGGGGAGTTCTCTAAATTAGAGTCCCCTTTAGGGTCCGTTTCATAGGGGTACCGTACTATTTAGGGGACCTAAAAACGGACCCTAATTTCGGGAACTACCCGTGTGTTTGGACCTGTCCCTTAAAGTATCCCCTTATGAAATGTAAGGTATCCCCTTATGAAATATAAGAATGCGCCGTCTTCTCCTTGGTTACGTCAAAGCCCGGTATAAGGGTCCGGTAGGTGTTCTGTAAGGTTTATTTAGGGTTTCGGGTTTAAGGTTAACAAGGGTTCTGAAGTTCAGATTGAAATTTTAGGGTTTAGGGCCTCACTCGATAGGGGTGTGGGCTTGCAAATCCTAACGGTGGCGACCACCTGGTTGAGTGTATTTCCGCCAAAACCGAAGTAGCAGTTTGGAGATAAAGTTCAATACCAAAGGTCCATACGTACTACTAGTATGGAAGTAGGTCCCAAAAGCCAGATAAGTTATGGTATGTGCGACCAAGTTCCATAATCGTAATATATATATATATATATAATATGGGCCCTTTGAGATAATCACTAGTGGAGCTGATAGTTCAGGGCTCACATAGCTTAGCTCTACGCCCCATAAATCTAACCCCGGAACATCTCCGCCCGAAAGTTACACCCTGCAACCTAAACCCTGAACCCTGAACCCGTAAAAAAACAAAAAACTAAACCCTAAACCCTAAACCCTAGAACCGCAGGCCTTGACACTCCAATCCTAAACCGTTGCCAAAAACGCCCTCTCCTTAGACCCTATAGGCCTTAAATCAACCCCCGGAAGTCGCAACCATCCCCCCCCAGGGTTTAGGGTTTAGGGTTTAGGGTTTAGGGCAAATTTGGCATGTCGAGCGTTGGCTTTCTTATCGTGGCAGCTCTAAGCTATACCCCGTAACACATGTAAACAAAACCAAACCTGAGCCCTAACACCCTGAAATATTAGCCCCAGACCTTGGACACAAAAGCCTAAGCCCCGTGTCTCTCCGGTTTAGGGTTTGGGGTTTAGGGGCTTGGGGCGGTTTAGGGTTTAGGGTTGAGGGCTTACGGGGTATTTCCCCACACACCACAGGGCCAATTCCTCGGATGGTACCAGTACCAGTTTCGGAGATGACGGTTTTGATGTCAGAGTCAGAGCCCCGGTGACGGTGGGAAACGCGCCAGGCCGGCAAAGCAATATTACGGCAGCACAAAAAGGCCGCAATCGCTGTCATATCTGACTACCAAAACTTGGTGCTGCACTTGAAGGAGGAGCCAGAGAGGGCCAGTGGTTCCGGAGGGCCGGATGCCCATGTGGCTCCGGACACCCCCTTTTGCCTGGAGGTTCCAAGCTCCGACGAGGAGGAGATCGCCCACTTGGAGCAGTACGAGACCGAAGCATTGCAAAGAGGCGAAGAAGTCAACATCGGAAAAGAAAGTGCGAACTACCGGGCCCAGCGACAAGTTGCCGAAAAAGGCGAGAAGACTGACCTAAACTCACCTAAAACCCTAAAAACGAGCGAAACACCAGTCCCTAAACCCTAAAACCTTACTACCCAAAACCCTAAGCCCCTAAATCCTATGTCCTATAGATCCCTTATTTTAACCGTTTCATAAGGAGCCCTTTAAGGAGACCCTTCTGCAAAGCCTCCGGCCAGGCTCCAGAAACCTTGGGGTGCTGCCACAAGGCACGAGAACGGCTTCTCATAGCGGTTTCCTCTAAAGTTTAGGGTGCAGGGTTTAGGGTTTACTCTGAAGTTTAGGGTGTGGGGTTTAGCGTCTGTTCTGAAGTTTAGCGTGTGGGGTTTAGGGTTTACTCTAAAGTTTAGGGTTTAGGGTTTAGGGTCTACTCTAAAGTTTAGAGTTTAGGCTTTAGGGTCTACTCTAAAGTTTAGGGTTTAGGGCTTACTCTAAAGTTTAGGATTTAGGGTTTGCTTTAAAGTTTAGGGTCTAGGGTCCACTCTAAAGTTTAGGGTTTAGGGTCTACTCTAAAGTTTAGGGTTTAAGGCTTACTCTAAAGTTCAGGATTTAGGGTTTGCTCTAGAGTTGAGGGTTTAAATTAGGGTTTTCTCTAAAGTTTAGGGTATAGAGTGTAGGACGGTTCTCTAAAGGAGTGGGCTTAGGGTTTGGGGGTTTGGGGTAGTAGTAATGGTGGTAGTAGTAGAAGAAGAAGTAGTAGTAGTGGTAGTGGTAGTGGTAAGATGGAAGGGGGTCAGTTTTTCAATATGGGATTACTGATCAACGTTTAGTTCTGCTGGTTGTCGTTTTGAGAAGAAGAGGTTCAGGTTCCCTACACTAAATGTGAGTATGCTGCAATACACCCTGCCTCCCGCCCCCCCCCCCTTTCTCCGAAAGAAAAGGAACAAGCAAACGCAGTTCTATTTAACCCACCCTCTTCGGGTGCCCCAAGCCCGAACTCCCAACACCCTAAACCCTAAGAGCCCTAAGCCCTAAACCCTGAGAGCCCTAAACCCTCAACCCTAAGAGACTGAAACCCTAAACCCTAAACCCTAAACCCTAAACCCTAAACCGTAGCGCGACACCAGTTTCGGGCCTTTCTTGCATTGGGGTCGGAAGAGCTTTGTGGGCTTCCGTGGGCCGACCGCGAGAAGCAGGGCTGGGGCATTAGGAAGAGGGTTTAGGGTTGAGGGTTTAGGGTTGAGGGTTTAGGGTTTAGGGTTAGTCTTCAGTTGAGGGTTTGGGGTTTAGGGTTTAGGGCTTCCTGTTTCATGATTTTTGGACTTTTTTCGGCTTCAGGGTTCTATGGTTGGTTCAATCTGGGATATCGGGCTCTCATCGTAGCTCACGTATCTTGGCGCTATGGGTTTACGGTTGAGGGTTGAGGGTTTAGGGTGAGTCCTCCGCAGCTTGGTGATCAAAGGCGGAGGTTTTGGCCTTACAGGTCAGGTTGTTTAGGGGTTTGTGGTCTAGGGTTTAGGGGTAGTCTAAAGGGTACTACGGTTTAGGGGGTTGAACCTCTAGGATTTAGAATGCGACAACCCCCTAAACTGAACCCAAAAGCCCGAAGACCAAAAGAGAAGCATTGGAAAGGGTTTAGGGTTTGGGTTAAACTACTTCGACCAAACCCTAAACCCAAAGGCAGACCCGCAATACCCAGCCTTAAAGGCCTTAAGGCTTCTTTCACAAGGACCAGGCCAGAAGCCCCAGAATCGCTTAACCCGGAACCCTCAACCCTAAACCCTAAACACCCAAAAAACCACCATGTCGCAACCAGGGCTCCGCCATGCAAAAACCCCAGGGTTTACGGTTTAGGGCCCTAAGCCCTAGACCCAAAGATGTGTCTGCAGAGGTGTGCAAGGAGTGCTGGGAGCTCCCTGGATGACTTCAGCCATGGCTCACTTAGGGCAAGGATTGGGGTTTAGGGTTTACTATAGGGGCCTAAATACTCACCAATACTATTGTTTTTTTTTGGGGGGGCTTCCTTGTATTATATTCATCGTGTAATATATCCCAACACCCTACTCTATCTGTTAAGGCTCCTGCATTAGGCGTTTTAGCGCTTGGAGTTGAGATTCGGCTTCGGGGGGCTACTCCATAGTTTCTGTTCCAAGAGCTTTCTAAACCCTAACCCCGAAGCCCTAACCCTAAACACCAAACCCTAAACCCTCAACACCAAGCCCTAAACCCGGAACCCAAAATGTTTGATACAAGTTTGATTTCAAGGGTTGGGGGTTTAGGGTTTAGGGTTTAGTTGGGGCTTTAAGGATTTAGGGTTTAGGGCTTTAGGGTTTAGGGTTTAGTTGAGGCTTTAGGGATTTAGGGTTTCAGTGGCTGAGGAGTGTATGGGGTTTAGGGTTTCAGTTGCGGGTTTAGGGCGACCGGTGTGGTGGACTGTATACCCAGATGCGCCAAAACCACTGAGTTAAGGAGCATACCTTAGCAAGATAGAAGGATCCTCAATATCAGCTTCGAAGTGTTTGTTATGTGGGTTGTGCTTCTGGGTTATCTAACCAGTGGAGGTTCACTTTTCTTTTCGAATCTGAAGTTCTGTGAAGCTCGGCTTTGGAAGAAGTTTGCGTTTGCAGCACGCATCGGCATTGAAGAAGCTGGAACAGTGAACCCTCATTATCTAGGGCATTTTCAGGTGGGTAGTTACCGCTATAGAGCCTTATAGAAGGTCTGTATACCTTATGGAAGCCTTATGGAAGCCCTATATACCCTGAACTCCCCACCTATAAGTGCAGTTACCTTAGTGACAACCCTACTTACTAAGTCTCATGATCCTTTAAGTATAATGACACTGGAAGCGACCAGGATTCTGATTTACCCGCACTGCATGTATTTTTAACTACCTAAAGAGTCATGGGACGTAGCAGTCAAGTTCACAGTAAGATAGCTACAGTATAGTTACCACAACCGCCGAAGTCAGGTGCCTATGCCGTTTTGCACTAAGTCCCATGATCCTCCAAGTAAGGCATGGATGTATACAGGTTCCGAAGGGCATATGCAAGGTGTATCTGGGCTGAGAAAGGCTTTGCAAGATTTCGTCTGTGGTTCAAGATCATGGGAGTAAATTGGGGTAAATAAGTAGGCCAGAAACGGACAAACTCACTTAGGGCTTTAGGTCACCTGATCTTTTCAGTATATACACAGAGGCAGTGCCAATGCAAATGCCACATCCAACCCCAAACTACCTCCCCGGTCCCCGACAGTACACTATGAACCCCAACACATGCTAGAGAGTCGAATGCCCCCTTGACTGAAAGGTCTTCTTTCAATACTCTACCGCTTTTTTTCTATAAGGCTCAACCTAAACCTTAAACCCTCAGAGGCATTGGCCTCCCTCCGCCGCTGCCCGATGCTGAGGAGTTGGACGGCCGTGACACGCGGAAGTCCATTCTGCCCTCTTTGCCGACACAACGATTTCCTAGGCATCGTGGGTTTGGGGGTTGAGGGTTTGGGGTGTACTTGGAGGATCACGGGACTTAGCAAGTAAGGTTACAATTCCCGTTATTGGGGTTATAAGCAAGTGTAAGTACAATTACTATAAGTATAAGCCTACTTACTGAGTCCCATGATCCTTTAAGTAGGCTTTAGGGTTTAGGGGTTCGGGTTCCAGGCATCCTGCGTTTAGGAGTTGAGGGTTCGAGGTTTAGCCTCAGGGTTTAGGTTTCGACGATGGTGCTGGGCATGACTCTGACTGCAACCGACAGAAACACAGCGACAACGTCCTTGATGCCACTTACAGCCGCGATCTCACCACGAGCATCGGCGCATGGACTAGCGACTAGTGATGTACTGGCGGCAATTCTCATGTCTGAATTACTCTAGGTTATTGGAAAGGGCATGGCTTTCTCAGTCTCTACCCATAGGCCCCATAGTAGTTCTTTTTGGGGATTCCCTAATAGGATCCTAAACATAAGCCACAAAAAGGAACTACTATGGGCCCTAAACCCTAAACCCTGAACCCTAAGCCCTACATATAAGCCACAAACAGGAACTACTATGGGGCCTAAACCCTAAACCCTAAACCCAACCCTAAACCCTGGGTAGCGACCTGGAAGCCCTGAAACCCACGGAGCAGTCCTGAGCCAGGCCGAGTCGCAGCGCACTTGTCTGAAGGCGAGATCCCCTGATTCCTGCAGATGGATGGTTCTCAAAATTAGGGCCCCTTTTGGGGGTCCATTTCATAAGAGTGCCGTACTATATTGGGGACCTAAAAAGGGACCCTAATTTAGAGAACTATCCAGATGTTTCTTTAGCCACCTGGCCTTGACGGTGCCGAGAACCGTTTTCGGGCTGTGCTTAGACATGTTGAGACTCAGTAGCAACATGAAGGTTCGAGTAACGTTGTTCCAAATATGCGTCCACAAACTACATAGCCGTAGTAACTAGCCTTGCCATACGGTAGGTTGGTTTACTAGTAGGTGACGATCTGCTCTCGCTACCATGTAGTATATTCCCAGTGGTCCCTCGTAATAACAACCTGCTTGTAGAGTCTGCGCTGCATTGCCACAGAGTCGTCTCGTTCCTTGCATTCCCAAGCCATGCACTACAAGAACCCTTTCCCGTACGGTTGAGATTTTAGCGTTTAACGATAGTTTACGTTTAAGAGGTTTGCGGTGTTAGGAATTTTAGGGACGAGGGCTTCATGACTTAAAGCAGCCGTGTGTCCGCAGGGAGCCCCAAATGCGCGCTAATCACGAATTTGATGAATTTGCTACTATCCTGGATCAACCTAGGGCCTTCGTCATTTGCAGAAGACGGTATTCCAATCAATTGCTGAGTCTTGCACTCTATGGTTGATGTGGCCACTCGTTTGCGATTTTGGCCCGTTTCTAGGCGGTGGCAAGTCGTTCTTCGAAGTTGGTCTCTTGCGCAAAGTGTACAGTCTTTGTCAAGTCAAGAGATCATCATCATCTCGAGACTCCTATATCCCTTAGTTCAAGTTCCTCTAATAGGAATAAGGAACCCAAACCTTCAAAACTGCAAGACCCAACACCCCCAAAGCCGGGAATGTTACTGCAACCCGAAAACTCTGAATATTAGGAAACCTTATAGACCCTAAACCCTGAATTTTAAGGAAATCCTAGTCGACCCTCAACCCTTATGATCAAAGACACCCTTAAAACAAAATCCAAATACTTTAAAAGAAACCGCATACCCTAAACCCCAATTTTTTGGAAACCCTAAACCCGACATGGACTAAAACTAGCCGTCGAAGACCCCTAGAAGCATCCCTTAAGGAAAGTGAGCTTACTAGCCAGCGTTCTACCTTAAACCCTGTATCCCTAAACCCTAAACCCTAAACCCTACTACCTTAAACCCTAAACCCTTAAAGCCCCAAAGCAACAGGCCCGAGGCCTCAAGCCCTTTCAACCATCAAGCCTCAGCCGCTTGAACCCCGAAGCAAAACCGCAAACCCTTACAGATCCCTTATAAAAACCCTCATAGATCCCTTTAAAGGAACCCCTAAACCCCACTTGGAGGATCATGGGATTTAGTAAGTAAGGTTATAAGTCCCTTAATTGGGGTTATACGCAAAAATAAGTATAGTTACCTTAATTATAACTCTACTTACTAAGTCCCATGATCCCTCAAGTAGATGCCTTTAAAGGAAAACCCTAATCCTAAACCTAATAAAAGGAGCCCTCAAAGAGCTCCTTTCAGGGATCCCCGAGTCTCTCGCAAAAGTGCGCGGCTTTAAGGATTAAACAGGAGTTCTACAAAAGGGGTTTAGGGTTTATTTAGGGCTTAGGCTTTAAGGATTACAACAGGAGTTCTACACAAGGGGTTTAGGGTTCATTTAGGGCTTAGGGTTTAGGCTTTAAGGATTACAACAGGAGTTCTACAAAAGGGGTTTAGGCTTAATTTAGGGCTTAGGGTTCAGGCTTTAAGGATTACAACAGGAGTTCTACAAAAGGGGTTTAGGGTTCATTTAGGGCTTAGGCTTTAGGCTTTAAGGATTACAACAGGAGTTCTACAAAAAGGGTTTAAGCTTTATTTAGGGTTTAGGATTTGTTTAGGGTTGAGGGCTTAGCTAGGCTTCATTGAATGTTTAGCGGTTAGGCGTAATTGACCTTGAAGTCTACCAGGGCTCTAGAATATAGCCCTATAGGGCTTTACTTGGAGGATCATGGGACTTAGTAAGTAGGGTTCTAGTCCCCTAATCGGGGTTATAAGTATAGTTGCCCTAATTGTAACCCTACTTACCAAGTCCCATGACAACTTGCAGAATTGAGCTCTTTCAGCGTTCCGTTGAAAAGACTTCCTTTTGGAGGAGAGGCTTACTTTAAGGGTTCTATACGAAGGGTTGTGGGGCGGGCTTGGCGATAAGTTCAAAAGAGTTTGGGGGCACGTCATACCGTGACTATACTGCTATAAGGCGGAAAGATAACGAGTTGATTCATTCAGAACCCTAAAACCCTAAACCCTACCTAGCCCTACCTAAGCCCTGAACCCTACCTACACCCTGATCCCTCAACCCTACCCCCGATGTTCCAACCTTTGTTTAAGCCCAGGAGCTTCCACTGAGAGGAAACCTAGGGTTTAAGGTTTAGGGTTTAAAAAAGTTTAGGGTTTAGGGTTTAAAAGAGCTTAGAGTTTAGGGATTCGGGCCCCAACCTTTGGACAAATCTAGCCTGAGCAGCATCATTGTTCTTCTAGTTTAGCGTAAAGTTCCCCAGAACTCTACCTAATAGACGTGAGGTTGCACTGAGATCTATGTATAGTTCAGGCTCTCAGTTCTAAACCCCGAACCGCTAAACCCCAAACCCCCGAAACCCTAAGCCCCAAACCCCAAGCCGAAGTTCCCTGAAGCGCAAAAGATCCCTAGCTACTGATCCCGGAGTTCAGTGATAATCCTGGGTTCAGATAAAAGGGTTCCTCTTAAGTTCCTTAACAAGGGGCAAGATGAAGAAAGCTGGGGGAAGTTTTTGTCCGGTTTTAGGAATCCCTAAACCCTAAACCCCAAACCCTAAACCCAATGCTCAAGGTCGAGGGTTTAGGCCGCTTAGGCTTTGAGTTTCGGGCTTATAAGGCCGGCCTTTAAGCCCTAACCTCAGACCCGACGCCCCCAAACCCCTAAGCCCTTTTTGGGCTTGGGGTTTAGGGTTTAGTAATATTTTTGGGCTTAGGGTTTAGGGTTTAGTATTGTAGGGTTTCGTGTTTAGGGTTTAGTAATGTAGGGTTTAGGGTTTAGGGTTTAGGGTTTGTTTCGAGAAGCCGCAAGCTGGGCCTCATCGGGTCGCAGCAAGCAGTGGTCAGCGATGACATGCAATGAGCGAAGCGATGCTTCTGATTCTCACCTCGAGCCAGAGCAAAAATGCCAGTTAGGGTTTGGGTTTAGTTCGATTTCACGGATTGGGAGACTACTTGGGGGGTCATGGGACTTAGTAAGGTTATAAGTCCCCTAATTGGGGTTATAAGTATAGATACTTTCGTTACAACCCTACTTACTAAGTCCCATGATCCTTTAAGTAGGGTGTTCGGTGCGCTGTTGGTTTCTGAAAGCTCAGCTGACAAACTTGCGCTACTTTTAGGCTGCTGGGAGGATCAGGCGGTTGCTCCAAACGCGAAATGCCATCCTGGAGGCCCCTTCAACCCTAAACCCCTAACCCCAAAACCCTAAACCCCGAAACCCTAAACCCCTGAACCCTAAACGCCTCAACCCTAAGCCTAAACTCTAAACCCTAGAAGCCCCAAAGCCTCAGCCCTAAGCCCTAAAGCCTTAAAACTCCAACGCCCTCAACCCCGAAGCCGCGAAAACACTACGGTTGCGGGTTTAGTGGATTAGGGTTTAGGGGATTAGGGTTTAGGGTTGAGGGGATTCGGGTTAAGGGTTTAGGGTATCCGCGAAGCCCAAAACCCTGAAATGACCCATGCTGGGTAAGTTTAGCAGCCTAAGCTTACATGGGACTCTAATTACCTACAGCTTCACGGGTTCTACCTATTAATTGCAGGGTAATGGCTGCTAAACTGCAGGTGAAGAGAGTTACAGGTAGGCACTTGGAGCAGCGGCGGTTTTTTTGGAGTAGGGCCTGCCCAGAATGCCCTTAGCGCTAACCTCACGAAACGATTCTTGAAGACTTGTTTAATTCATTCCTTTTTTTGGTACAAAACGTTTCTTGTTGCACGGGGATCCCCAAAAACGTCTGTGTACTGCTGACCTTCGTTGCATTTTCCAGCGGTCTGTTACTGCCGCACCTAGATTAGTTTTGCACGCCCTTCATGACTCAGAGCTCATGCCGCAGTTCTTGTTGCCGCTGTTTATCATTAAATTAGTAGTGGGTTTAGGGTTTAGGGGTTTAGGGTTTATACATCTCTCACACATTGTTTAGTGTTACTACTGTATACGTACCCCAGAGCTCTATTCTATTCATGAACCCCAAAGCCATCCAAAGCCCCAAACCCAGCTGCAGGCTGATTCCTGCTGGAGCTTCGATCCCTCGGCCGTGCCACTGGCAGACTGGATCATGAAGCAGATGGAGACACACAAGGTGCCCCTGGGCAGAGGGACGGTAGGGCCTTGGGCAGTTGCGTTGAACCATGAGGGGGTACAGGGTTTAGGGCTGAGGGTTCTATGAGGGCATTAGTGTGCCGATCTAGGAACCTTATTGCTTATAACCCCGTACTGTGTCCAAATTCCATATGAGAATGCCAATAAGGTAAGGAGGATAACACAGTTCTCAAACCCAAGACAGTACACACCAAAGAACCTTCAACCCTAAACCCCAAACATCTCAACCTACCCTCTCTACACCTTATGCAAACCCCCACACAGCTCTAAGGCCCAAGAAAATAAACCCCCCTTCTGGAACAGAACTCCTACAAAACCTCTAAGGACCCTTTGATATGAGATCCCGATATAAGGTATAGGGTTTAGGGGCCCGCACAAACCGCAAATTCCAAAAGCCTCTCAAAACCCTTAAATCACCCATAGTCTCCATTGTAGTTTCGGTTTTTTGTCGAAGGAAGTTTATATTTAAGAACCTATAAGGTAACCAAAAACAAACGATCAAGGAGACTATACAAAGGTAGCACCCGAAACCCTAAACCCCCACTCCTATCTTAGGGGTACTTAGAAATAGGTCTTCATCTTTGGTTATTAGGGTTTAGGGTTTAGGGTTAGGGACCCCCCTCGAAGATCTCTGAGACCCTAAAACCTAAACCCTAAACCTTAAACCCTAAACCCTACCCCAAAGCCAAGGAGGAGGATCCTCGGGAAGCGCTGCATCGGCTCAGCGATGAGGTCAACGACGAGCTCGGGCCAAAGTGAGCCCCCAAAGCTTCAAGTGTAGTATAGGTTTGGGTTTAGGGTTTGGGTTTAGGGTTTAGGGTTTTAGGGTTTAGGGTTTTAGGGTTTAGGGTTTAGGGTTCAGGGTTTAGGGTTTTAACTGTAGTATAGGGGCCTTATAATTAGAATGGGGTTTTGGGCTCCTTTATAGTATAATTTTGATAAGGAACCCCCAAAATAGTATTAGTAATTATTCAGGCTCCTATATTTGGGTTTAATGTCGGCTTCTGCTTGTGGTCGTGCTTGAGTTTTAAAGTGTAAATTGACCTTCGGTGCTAGGGTTTGCTGTTTGGTTGTGTTGGTGTTGGTGCATTTGTGGTGTTGTTGTGTGTGAGCGTGTGTGCGTTCATGTATTTTCGATGAGGTTTGTGTTTTTTTGTGTATGAGGGTGTACTTTGGGCATTCTTCAGATGTGTACACCGTTGTTGTTTTAATACAGTTCGTGTGTTACACAGGGGTTTTTCCGTGCTACAGGGTATCATTGGGTGTTTGGAGTTACTTTGTCGGGTTTGGGCTTTCTTGGCTAGCATTTAATTTAACAGTATGGTTGTATGTGGTGCATGGGTTTTCCTAATGGGGTGTGTTGTTAGGGATGTAACGGAGGGCCAGCTGTAGCTTTGTTATGTGGGTAGTTATAGGTTTAGGGCTTGGACGCGGCCTCCGGCAGCACAATTGGGATAGACGTACCTCCAATTCTAACTGTCGTTGGTTGGTGTCGCTTCCACTTCGAGCTGATTTCTCCCCAAATGACTCAGACATCGGCAACTGTCCGTGATTGTGGCTTTGTTAACCCTAATCCCTGAACCCTAAACCCCCTAAACCCCCTAAAACCCCTAAACCCCCTAAACCCTAAACCCTGAACGCTAAACCCTAGCGCTCAAACCGTTCTGGGTTGAGGTTTGGGATTCCCAGCACCCCCCAACTACCCACTATTATACCCTAAATACCTACTATTAAGGACCATAAGGGCTCTATTAAAGGGTACTTGGGAGGTGCTGGTCAGGGCTGAACCCTAAACCCTAAACCATTGAAGTCAGAGTTTGTTTGGATGCGCTGCTGAGCCGACATTTCCATATATCACCCTAAACCGCTAAACCGCACACATGTTCAATCTTGGTTGTTAGTACACCCTAAGCCCTAAACTGTAAGGGTTTAGGGTTTAGGGTTTCCAAACCGAAGCCTGAAGCCCTAAAGCCTGATTGCAAACCCTAATGCAGGGGCCTAAACAATTAGCCATACTATTTGGTTTAGGGTTTTAGGGTTTAGGGTGGGGGCTCCTTTTTGTAATTATAGTATACTGGGCCCCAAAACCCTATTCGAATTATGAAGGCCACTAAACCCTAAACCCTTTATAGCAGCCCTTATAGAACCCTGTAAGCAGCCCCCAAAAACCCTATTCTAATTATTGAGGCCACTAAACCCTAAACCCCTTATAGTAGCCCTTATAGAACCCTTTAAGGAGCCCCCCCAAGACCCTAAACCCTAAACCCTAAACCCTAAACCCTAAACCCTAAACCCTAAACCCTAAACCCTAAACCCTATTCTAATTATTAAGGCACCCTTTTTGAGACTCTCAGCCCCAAGCCCTTCTGCGACCTGTCTTGGTAGAGGGCGCATGAAGTTGGCTTCGGAATGGTTTAGGGTTTAGGGTTTAGGGTGTAGGTAGGGTTTAGGGTTTAGGGTTTAGGGTTTAGGGTGTAGGGCTTAGGGTTTATGAGCCAAGTTTCGGAAAAATGTGGAACTGGCAGCCGAACTGTATCAAGGGTTTAGGGTTTAGGGCTCGTTCGTACTGGTACTGCCAGTATCCGCAGAACCTCAAGCGAGCCACGAAAAGGCCTCTGAAGCTTGTCTAACTAGGTGGCACTTTGGGGAACTTTGAAATGTTCCTTCGGGTTCTTATAGAGGTACCTACAACCCCAGATAAAGAGATTTATAAGACTTGGTAAAGAACACCTACACTCAAGAGTCATAAAGGCGTCCTTTACTCGTCCAAAGAGGCCCGATGTGAGAAAAGATAGTAGACAAGCCACAAATCAAGGGACCTGGAGTGTCTGCGCATCCCTAAATCCTAAACTCTGAACCCCTGAAACCCTGAAACCCTAAACCCTAAACCCTAAACCCTGAACACTAAACCCTAAAACCCAACCCTAAACCCTAAACCCTGAAAACCTGAAAACCTAAACCCTAAACCCCACTAAACCCTAAACCCTAAAAACCCTGAAACCCTTTGGGCAGGTATGCCTCCGAGTATGAGGAGGCACAGCTTGCCGTGCCCTTTGCGCCGTGGGGGTTTTAGGCTTTGGGCTTTAAGGGTTTTGTGTTTTAGGGTTTAGGGTTTAGGTTTTAGCTGTGTTTTGGGATTCTGTGTGGTTTTGGGGCTAGTAGGGATGTGGGCTTCAGGCTTCTATTGGTGTGGTTTTGCCAAGGTTCTATAAAGTCTGTGCATGGGTGGTATAAACCTGTCGAGTTTTGTTGTCTTGTTGCGGGTAGGGCTTGGGATTTTGATTTCAGGGCTTTCGGGATGTAGCGTTGTTGGCGTTGTAAGGTGCGGAGAGACTAACATCGATCAAGAGATTTTGTGGCTGTTCTGCCTTGTTGGGTTCTCAAACCCTAAACCCTAAATCCTAAACCTTTTGTGTTTAAATGGGACAGGACCATTGCACTTCGGGGTTCTTGTCTCGCGAATCCGAATCAAGAGATTCGTCAACTACTGGGAACATGTTTGGCACTCTAACGCTAAACCCCGAACCCTAAACCCCCAACCCTAAACCCTATTTTGTTCTTAGTTTAATCGCAGGGCACCTCGCAATTGGCTCCAGATCCCTTGCCGCGTGTGCCTGTGGTCGTCTCGGCAGAAGAAGCCCCATGCCCAGTCTAATTCCTTCAGTTGGTAGGTCAATTGGGGCTTGGGGCCTGGTGTCTAAACCTAAAAATGGGAACGGCTCAATGAAATTCTGTTGTGCTTTCTGCAGGCTTTGTCTTGTGTTTGAAGAGCACCGGGTTTGTTGATGCCCCTAAACCATACTCGCATCGGTCTCGACATACCCTGAAGCTCAAACCCTAAGCTATAGTATAGGTCCCTTCATATAACCCTTGTACCCTAAACCCTACACCGTTACAGAGCCCCCAGAGAACCCAAAGCCCCCAAACCCTAAACCAGAAAACCAAGCAGAGGTACGGTTGGTTGATTGGCTTGTGGCGACTGAAGGCCTGAAGCCACAGCGCATAAGCTTGAGTCTAGGATGCTGATGGGTTGTAGCGTTTAGGGTTTGAGGGTTTAGGGTTTTAGGGATTTAGGGTTGAGGATTTTAGGCTTTGGGGTTTTAGGGTTTGGGGTTAGGGTTTAGGGTTGTAGGGTTTAGGGTTTTAGGGTTTAGGGTTTTTTAGGGTTTAGGGCTTTCAGGGTCTAGGGTTTCGTAGGGTTTAGGGTTTTAGGCTTTAGGGTTTCGGGTTTGGTCAGGGTGTTTTTTTGTCAGAACCCAGGTGCCATCTCTTGGGTTTTGATCGGTTGTCAGGTTTTGGACAATTGGAAATCGGTGGGGTTGGGGTTTAGGGGTTTGGGTCCTGGGTTAGCCTCCATGCGGTAGGGTTCTCGGGTTAGTGGTTGCGAAACTTCATCGTCATGGCCTTGGTCATCATCACCGCCAGCACCATTATGAAGGCCAGAGGTTATTCCACTACAGGTTCCGCTTAATCTGCTTCGCTCCCCAGGCCGTCTTTTCCGCTCATAGGGGATCCTTGCGCAGCGGTCATACAATAATAAGGAGCGGTGTGCTAAGCCGGGCTACAGTTAGGAACACCCGCTTGGGATACTCGCAGCTCCGCTGCCCAGCTACGTCTCCATGCAGACGCTGAAGAGAGGTCCCAGCCTAGCTTGCTCTACCGGAGTTTCGGGCGTTGCGCTTTGATTCGATTTGTGTTTCGGGGTCAAGCGTTCACCATTAAGCCTTAAACCTGAACTCTAAATCCTTAGGTCCTAATTAAGCCCTCAGCCCTACATCGAACCCTGAAGCATCGTCATCACTTTACCATGGGCCCTGAGGCGACGGAGGAAAAGAAACAGAAGCTGGAGGAGGAGGTGGAAGCAGAGTCAAGGAAGATCGCAGAGGAAATCCAGAAGAAAGCGAGAGAGGAGCAGGATCAGATCCTTGTTTTGCCAACCGAATTGCACAAGACAATGAAGTCCTCTGGTTACTGCAATCTCATCAGCATCAAGGACTACTCGTGGGATCTTAACCCTCAGCCTTGGACGTGTGGAACACAAAGCCTCAACGATTTTAGGGCTTGCCTGGGTATACAACTACCCCACCATTTAAGCTACAACCTCTAGTTCTGGGATCAGTACCTACTGCTTTGTGGTGTTCGGGGCATAAAGCCCTAAACCCCAAATAGACCCTAAGCCGTACCTGGACCCCATAAACCTTCCTAATCGGTCAACCCAAAACCCCTAAACACCTAAACCCAACACCCCTAAACTTTAAACTGTAATTTAAGCCCTAAGCCCGAAACCTTAAACACCAAACCTTAACCCAAACCCCTAAAAACCTAAACCCTACACCCCTGAACCCTAAACCCTAAACCCTAAACCCCTGAACCCTAAACCCCTAAACCCTAAACCCTAAGTTGGAGGCTGCAAGAACTTCAAGCCAGAGCAAGCCGGGAGGCGCCTCGCAACGAAAGGAGTTTGGCTTACCCCAAGGGTCCAAAGGACCCAATAATCAGGTACTTAGGTTTCGGATAGTAGTTATGTAGGTTGCTATTTGGGAGAGTATATGATTATTATCTACTTGGACCCTTAGGGTTATAGAACCCCCGACGTTGACTGCACCCAACACCGTAAAGCCTAGTTTAGGGTTTAGGGTTGGGTTTAGGGTTTAGGGTTTAGGGCCTAGAGTAGACCCCCAATAGTTGGAAACCGGATTAAGGACAATTAGTGCGGGGATTCCCTATACATTGCTCTTAAGGATTGGGGCTAGTGGGTCTTGAACTTTTGAGCGTCTACTGTAGGGCTTCAGGGTTGAGGGTTCAGGCTTTAGGGCTTATTGTTTAAGCTTTGAAGGTTCAGGGTTCAGGATTTGGGGTTTAGGGCTTATTTAGGGTTTAGGGTTTAGGGCTTAGGGTTTATATAGGGTTTAGCAATGGTCCTTCGTCAGGACTTCCTATCCAAGAGACTGTTGAAAGATTTCTACTCGAGGTTTAGCGGCTCATGAGCAGCGGCGTGTTTAGTGGTGTAGGCGGTCCGGGCTGAGTGGTTAGGATGTGAGGCTTTAAGCCTAAACCCTAAGCCCTAAATAAGCCCTAAACCCTAAATAAACCCTAAACCGTGGTCGGAGTCACCACACGGCCTTCGGGACGTCAATCCGCAGTGTAGCGCGTCCCAACACAGCCCCTCTGTTCCTTCGATAAACGATAGCCCGCATAACTAGGGTTTAGGGTTTAGGGCCGGGATTCCCTGCGGAAGATCTTGGAGGAGACATCACTCCAACGCTTGCGGCTTCTGAGTCTGAACAGGAGCGGGACCATCTCTTTCGACTGACCCCTCGAACGCCGACGCCTGAAGCATCCCTGCAGCCGGTGAATCTTTAGCCTTTGAACCTCTCTAAAGTTACCGACAAACTGCGAGAGCTCAGTACACTCATCAAGGAACATTCCTACAATCATATGAATAAGCCGAGTATTGGCAGACAACTTCGAACATTTCTCCCTGTGTGAGTAAGTAGAGTAAACTGACTCTTAGAGTCTTACAGCGCTCCAGCGAACTTTGACAGATGTTCACCCTTAGGACCTCGAAGTAAAGGATTAGGGCTTACGCGGCTTACAGGGCCAAGTGGCTGGAATTTGTAGGGCTTGACGCATGTATTTATCTGTTGCGGCTTAGGGCTCAGGGTGAGGTGCGTGGGCTTGGCGCAGCTCTGGGCTTAGGGACAGCTTTCATACCTGTCAACCCAAACCCAGGCCCAAGACATAAGCAGGCTCCCTAAACCTTAAACCCTAAAGCCTTAACCTTCGATAAATCCTAAACCCTAAACCCCAAACCAGTAAACCCTGAAGTTGGAGACCCCTCCATTCCCAAACTCCTTCTCAAAATTGTGGCTCATGATGGCAGCAGGCGGTTTAGGGTTTAGGGTTTAGGGTTAGTAGAAATGAGCGTACCTGATACTTTGTTTGCATCCTCTGCCAAATAGACTAGTGAGAAGGGTTTAGGGTTTAGGGTTTACGGTTTAGGGACGGCTTAGGGTTTAGGGTTTAGGGTTTTGTCATGAGAATGTGACATCTCCACCCTTCTACCAGTACATACTGAATCCACATTTGACCTCAACCCCCAAACCCTGAACTCGAAACCGCTAACACCCCTACCTATCCTATGTAACCTGAACCGTTATGTAACCCCTAACCTTGAACCACTACAGGCCTCTACAACACTCCACTAGCCCCTGGCAGAACCCCATAAACCTTAAACTTAAACCTCAACCAGGCTTTTGTCAACTGGCCTTTGGCTAACCTTGCGGTCGCGGCTCCTTCGTGCGTCCTCTCTGGCATGAGTTGCATCGCGGTGCCCTTTTTGCAGAGCCCTTGTTCAGGATTTGAGTGGAATCTGCCATAATATCATATAGCAAGGGGTTTAACGACAGATGTTGTGCGATACCAAGCCAATTATATGACTTTCTACTGCAGGTTCTTGTTGACCCGAATTAAAGTTACAGTGTATTGCAGTGGTATATCTATCTATCTATCTATCTCTATATATATATATATATATGGACCTCTATATATATATATATATAGATATACATATATATATATATATATATATACATATACATACATATATATATATATATACCCATTACGGTAACTTACAGCCATAAACCTGAGAAGCCCGGGCCTCTGAACCCTCAGCAAAAGTGGCAAGTGCCAGGTGGCAACACATTTGGGGGGCAGACTCGGTAGAGCGAGTGGCCGTAGCCGTGTTGCGAAGGCCGCGTGGTTGGCTCTTCGAGGTAAGCCCTAAGCCCTAAAACCCTAAACTCTAAACCCTAAACCCCTAAACTCTAAACCCTAAACGCCTAAACCCTAAACCCCTAAACCTCTAAACCCTGAAGCGGATCACCTCACCTACAGCCCTAAATACCCAAACTCCAGAACGCGAGCCCTTGAACAATTACCAATACTATTTTTGGGGTTCCCTTGTATAATTATACTATGGAGGAGCCCAAAACCCTGTTCCAATTATTAAGGCCCCTACATTAGTTCAAGCAATGCTTAGTTTGGGCGATTCTGGAGTTTCTGTAAACCATTAGAGCCGAAGTTAGTCAGTACCCAACTTGCAGACCTTCTCAGGATGTTGCAGACTGTTACTTGGAGGATCATGGGACTTAGTAAGTAAGGTTATAAGCCCCTTAATTGGGGTCATAAGTAAATATAAGTACAGTTACCTTAGTTATAACCCTACTTACTAAGTCCCATGATTCTTTAAGTAGTAGCCCGAAGATTGGGTTTTGCTGGTTGTTGGGCAAGAAGAGCAAATACCGAGCCCTAAGCCCGTACCCAAAAGCCCTGAACCCTAACCCTGAACTTAAACCCTCACTATTCACTCTTTGGATTCGGAGTCCCAAGCCGAGACCCCAACAAGAAGACCCTAGAACCCAAGGCCTAAACTTGAACCCTAAGCCTTATTGGGTCAAATGGGCGCAAGTGACCCCAAAACCCAAAACCCTAAACACTACACTTAAAACAAAAAACTATACCCAGCAGCATCGACCCTCAAAAGCGAACCCTGGAGCCCGGCAACCCCCTCCTTGGTTCTTGCAGAAGTCAGAGGAGTACACCATGACTGATGGGAGGATCCTGGGATCAGGTTTTATGGTTTTTTGCCTGGTAGTACTGGAAGTAACTATCTAATCCTTGGTTTAGGGTTCAGGGCTTAGGGCTCAAAGGGTTTAGGGCTTAGGGCT
>CAJNDV010031951.1:0-35711 GCA_905221635.1 Symbiodinium sp. CCMP2456 | reverse complement strand
ACTCTGGGGAGACCCCAGACACAAGGAATGGGTGGAATTCGGGACACCTGGAAGAGTGCAACCCTGGGGCGAATATGGATGAGCGCAACGGACATTTGTCTGATCCTTGGCCCTGGGTGATGTTCACCACACTGACCTCCACCTACCTGGACCTAAACCACATTGGATCATGTTGGATGGTGGGTGAATTGACGTCAACCTCTTCCTCGTCTACCACGTCCACGTCCACAATGGAGCCGGAGTTTGAGGAGGAGTTGGATGGGACAAACAGTGCAGAGGGTGACATTGAAACAGGCGAGGAGCAAGCAGGAGGACCCCATGGAGTACCAGGATTTGGCCTGTTCCCGGATGTCACAACCTTTGAAAGCGAAGTCAACTGGATGATGCAGCTCACCAACAGTGAAAGGGCATCTCATCAGGAGGCCGGCACCAACGAGGAGAGCCTGAATCGTCTGGAAGAGATGTTGCGCCAACTTGACGATCACCAAATAGACGGAACGGGACCGGAGGCTAGGTGGGCACTTGCTTGCACGACTGGAGGATGCGGTCCACACCCTGGATGCAATCTTGGAGATCCTACAACGTCGCCTTCGTCCACGTGGCTATCTGCCGATACAGCGCATCCCAGGAGAGGAATTGTCCCGCGTCAGATGGCTCAACTGGGCGCGTCAATTCATGCCGTTGCTACAAAGGGCCCTTGAGGTTAACTTGGGTTCGCCTTTGCAACCGCAGGAAGTTGACCCGACGGAGACTATATCGATGGGTTTCAACACTGCGCCACCGTACACGCCAGCCACCTCGTCAGGAGAAAGGCGACCCCGCAGCAGGTCTCCAGCACGTGCAATGGATACAAGACAGTCGTCGTCCTCAGAGTTTGGGTCTGGGCCACCGAGTTCGCGACCAGCTAACTCTGAAGAGGAGAGGGACGACTCTGAGGAAAATGGGGATGACGTGACGGTGGACCCGTCCCAATTACCAGGAATCTGGCGGGATCCACCCCTCGAAGATCTCTCCAACCCGGACAGCTCGTTTGGTGGGGCGAGCTCTTCAGGTCCAACCACGACCACGTCGACGTTGGGACTGGCTGTGAATGACTCCTCTACCAGTTCTACGACTGTGCTTTCGACCAGCACAACCAGTACATCGGTGTCTACGTCCTGCGCTTTCAGTACCTTGGCTTCCACTACGTCATGGTCCTCCTCATGCACTACCTGTACTTTGGCCTCTACTACGTCATGGTCCTCCTCATGCAACACGTCTCAGTCTTTGACTACGTCCTCCATGGAAACTGTGGATAACAGGATGGAGATTAATGAGGGAAATGAGGAAGATGATCAAGTTGCATGGGTGCAATTGGCTGGGGTGACATGGTGGAGCACCTCGCCTTCTACGACAACAAGCACCAGCAGCAGTGTGAGGGCGGGGACTGAGGGGAACAATATGGGGACGATCCTCTGGCCAGCGGAGTTGGTGCGTGAAGCAACGGTGGTAGAGACGACTATGGCAACTGAAGCTGACCTACAAGATCTTTTACGTCGCCTTCTAGACAGGCAAAGAGTCCTCCGTCACTTGGCGAGGTTGCTCGAGGAAGCCATGGAGGAAGTGATTGGACAGCTTGAAGTGCCGCGGTTCGCAGTGCCATTCAATGCGGCGACGATGGAGATGAATCTCTGGGGTGTCATCACGAGGGAAGCGAGCAATGGTCATGGGCCGTCACACACAGCCACGGTTCTGCCAGCGGTCCATCCCAGTGTTCTTCTCCAGCCCGACTTGCCGAACAACCTAGAGGCTTTGCAGCGCGCTTTGCCGGACAGTGAACCGCATACGATTGCGGGATATCGACGACGTGCCTGGAGACAACATGTTCGCGACCTACATCTTCGTGTGGGACGACAAGTACCAGAAGGTAGGCGGCCCCCGGAAGATGACAGACACCTCTATTTGGTACAGTCCGGGAATGCGCAGGTGGTCAACTACCCTGTCAACTGCCCACTACCTGAGCAACCCTTGAGTGCTCGGCAACAGTCTGGGTTTGGTGCAAGACGTCGTGGACAAAGGTTGGTTTGTAGGCAGTGGACTCCTGAGGGAAATGTGGGTGGCTCGTTTTCTGAGGGAGGAGGCCGTGCAGAACGTGATCGGAGTCGCAGTCGGGATGTGGATGGTCAAGAAGATGGACATCACTAAGGTGACAAGGTGAGTGGGAGGAAGATGCTGGCTGAAGTCTGTTTTGTTTGGTTGAAGAGTGCACGCTCGAACTGAGCGAGCCTTGGACCTCGTGCGGGAGAAAGGGCTACTGCATTTTTTTTTAAAAAAAAGCCTCTGCAGCAGTTTAACCCAAGGACTCAGGATTTTGGAGCACCGGGTCTTTTAAGGTCTAGGACTCTTTGTTTCTTGTCTTACAACAGTCTATACTCTAGTGACTCTAGGCTATCCTTGTGGTGTCCTGGATCTCTGCTGCGGTTTAGTGTTTCCTGCGCTTCTCCAGTCTTTGAGTTTGCTCTGTCTGAGCCCTTAATATCTTCACCCCGGTACTGGGCTTTACGGTCTTCACTGTGGTTGCTACCTTTCTTGGGCTATCATTTCGTAGACGCCTATGCTTTGCGCATTTCTGTTGCCTTCCTCCGAACCGTAGGTCTTAGAACCCGAAATTAAAAGAGCCAAAAGCCTATGTCCTAAATCCCGAAACGCCCGAACCCCACAGCGCCAAAGGCCCCAAGCCCTTACAGGACCCTGGCAGAGCGCTCATAGAACCCTTACAGAGCTCTTGTAGAACCTGTTCAGGGGAGCCCTTACGGAACCTCTATAGAGCCCTTGCAGGACCCTTGTAGAATGTAAACCCCGAACCCCGAACAGAACCCGTAGAGGACCTTGATAGAAGACCTGATAGAACCCCTGCGAAGCTTAATGTCCAGGACTGAAGCACCTCCTGAATGGCAAGCGAAGGTCAGACTTGTTTTGTTAGTTTTGAAAGGTGGGGTGTTTTTTGCAATCGTATCTTTTGTTGAGGCGTAGAGGACCCGATATGCTAAGGTCGAGCAGCTGTCGATGAGGGGGATCACGGCCCAGGCTCTGCTCAATTTCTACAAAAGCGCCTGGGTTATGGTATAGTAAGAGGGTTATACTGTAAGGTTTCAGCGATTTTTAAATTTGGTTTGGAAGTTTGTGACCAAAGGTCTCAGAAGAGCTTTGCTGGGGCTGGGGTTTAGGAGTTAGGAAGTCGCCGGGGTTTCGGGTTTATATACAAATCACGTGAGCCACGTGTGCCGTTTCAGGCCTCCACCATTTCGTAAACCCCATGATACACTGACGGAACTCACTAGGACCCTTCTACAACCGTTCTTGCGACCCTTATGGAAACCTTCTGCAACCCTTGTCAACACCCGCATGGGAACATTCTAGAACCTCTTGTGTTGATGAAACCTCATAGAACAGAGCCCTAAACCCTAAACCTCATAGAACACAACGCTTTTTAGAACCCTTGCTGAAACCTTCTGGACCCCTTCGTCAGACCCCAAAGCCTAAGCCCTAAACCCGAAACCCGACGCTTGAAGGAACGCTTCCGCAAAGGAGCCCCCTATTATTCAACCCTTGTAGGAACGCTTGAAGGAACCCATCCTTACAGCAAGCCCTCCTACACCCCAAACCCTTGTAGGAACCCCATAAGGAAGCCTTGCAGGAACCCTGAAAGGAACCTCTTAAGGAACCCTTAAACCCCAAACTCCAATCCCCTAAACCTTAAACCCTCAACCCCTAACCTCCAAACCCCTAAACCCCTAAACCCCTAAACCCCAAACCCCGAAACCCCTAAACGCCCCAAACCCCTAAAATCTAAGCCCCTAAACCCTAAACCCCCAAGCCCGAAGCCCCTAAACCCCAATCCCCTAAACCCTAAACCCTAAACCCCAAAACCCCTAAACCCCAATCCCCTAAACCCTAAACCCCAAACCCCTAAACCCCAAAACCCCTAAACCCTAAACTTCTACGAAAGGAACCCAGAAGTCTCTGCCTTTCTTCCAACAACCGAGGCCTTGGCGGCCGGCTGATGCCGCACTATCAGGCCGGGCAGCACCTCGAGGGTTTTTTTTTTATGAAACGTTAGGGTTCAGGGTTTAGGGCTTAGGGCTCCGGGTTTAGGGTTTAGGGTTTATAGGGTTTAGGGTTAGGGTTCAGGGTTTAGGGTTTAGGGTTTAGGGTTCAGAGTTTAGGGTTCAGGGTGTAGGGTTTAGGGACTTTTTTCTTTGCAAGACGATGCTCGCTTTCGGCATGGGGTCTTTCGAAAAAGCATCTTTACCAGGCCGGGCAGCACACCACCTCCGACGTGGCGCCTCGGTCGTTGCGGGGTTTCGGATTTGGGGTTTTAGGGCTCAGGGTTTGGATTTAGGGTTTAAGGTGCAGGGTTTAGGGTTTAGGGTTTTTTGCGGTTTCTTCCAAGGGTCTACAAGGATTTCGTAAGTGTTCTATGATTCTAGCGGGGTTCCATCAGGGATATGAAAGAGTTATATGAATGAAATGGAACCCTAAAAGGCTAAGCCTAAACATAGTCTCGAGCCCCTGAACATCAAAACTGCCGCCGGAAAACTCCTACAAAGCCTGGAATCCCCAGGCCTTCAACCTTGAATCATTGAAGCAGCCCTAACTTGGAGGATCATGGGACTTAGTAAGTAGGGTTATAAGCCCCTTAATTGGGGTTATAAGTATAGTTACCCTAATTATAACCCTACTTACTAAGTACCAGGATCCTTCAAGAAACCCCTAAACCCTAAACCCTAAACCCTAAACCCTAAACCCTAAACCCTAAACCCTAAACCCTAAACCCTAAACCCCTAAACCCGAAGCAAAAGAAACCCTTAAGCTGAGGTCAGGCAGGCCATCATCCCGCACACCCGCGAGGGGCGCTGTGCGTACGCGACCTTTATCCACGGCCCACGTCGGCCTGACCGACTCTTCGTCCAAAGTTTGACTCTACTGCGTTCTGCAGGGTTCTTATGGGGTTTTGAGTTTTGGGTTTAAAGTTTTCGGTTTTGGGTTTAGGGCTCTTATGGGGTTTATATGGTTGCAAGCATGAAACATTTTCTGAAGCCGGGGGTTGCATTTTGAGGGGCTCCCTGGGAACTGCCAGATCCTTCCCATCCAGGAATTAGGTAGCATTATTAATTAAGTGGTACCCCTTAAAGGGTATCCCTTCTGAAATTTACTTTTGGCTCTCTTACAAGGGACCTTATGGAGAGGGTCTATATCCCCAAGGGTCCCCCTAATCTTAGCTCCCAGGAATGGTCACGCACTCCTGGCGGAATCTGTTCCGTGATCTGGTGGCGGCTGTCATTGCTGACGCCGTGGGTGAAAGCAGCTTCGGGCTCGTGGCTGCCCTGCTGGAAGAGGACGTGTCCGTGCTCGAGGTGCGGGAGATGCCGGGTATTTAAAAGGGCTCCTACCGTTGAAAAGCGCTATGTGAGGTCTCCGGTGCATTTTTCCCCGTTTCCTTTCATCATGATACCTGATCCCACGTGGGTGCAGCGGATGTTCAACCATGTTTGTCAAGCTTTTCTGTTTTCTAGCTGCACATCTTCTGTTTGTCCAGGCCACCTGCAGCCCTGAACTGCTGAGTTTGCACTCTTAGATTTGTTGCACCCGAAAAAATTCAGCAGTAAATCCCTAAGCCCTTTATATAAACCCCAAGCCCTCTTAGATCCCATACGCCCAAAACATTTACTGGTGTAAATCCCACAGCCTTAAGTCCCGAAGACCTAAGCTTCCTTCATGTTGGGGGAGAGCTCTGGAGGCACTTTTGCAACAGCAGGGCACCTCCGATCGGGTGTATTGGATCTGTGCTTTCGCCGTGAACCAACATGCAGGCATCTTGGGATTAGGGTTTAGGGGTTTAGGGTTCAGGGTTGACCCAGCGGAGTTTGTAAGCTTTCCAAACCTTTTTCTCCTGGTTTTTTTTATGGAGAGGGCGGTGAGTTCGACGCTAACACCCCAACCCCCAACCCAACACGGCAAACCCGTAAACTCTGAACCCTAACGCTTGAGCTCTCAGTCCCTAAGCCCTTATCGAACCCATACAGAAACTCGTAAATTTCCGATAACACCCTACAAGCTCAAACCCTAAACCACTAAACCCTTATAAACCCTAAACCCTGCAAGCTCAAAAACTGGACAGCTAAGGCATTTGTGAGAATCGCGATGGGGACCGGGACTCTGTGACGGGGCAGGCTGGGTACATTCTTTTGGGGGGTTTCGGGTTTAGGGTGGTTGGGCTCAACGTAGGGGCCTAAATAGATTAAATAAGTACCTATACTATTTTTGAGGGGGTTCGGCATAGCAGCCGATTGGTTTGATATGTCTTTGCAACCTAGAAAGCCGTGACCAGGGCCTATACAAAGAGCCTGCAGAAGAAACCATCATATAGGGTACTAGAGCCCCTAGGGCCCTACATAGTAGGTACCTGGAGGGTTAGGGTTTCTTGTTGTCAAAATTGCATGCAAACAGCAGCGGACAGGTGCATCCTGGCTGCACCTGCGGTCTGCCGAAGATGCTGAATACCACAGCGCCGCTGTCTACAGAAGGCCCGACAAAAGGCCGCCACGGGGGGGGGGGCGGGGCGGGTCAAGGGTTTAAGGTTCAGGCTTAGGGGGTTGAGGATCAGGCCATGGTGCTTCCACCATATGCCCTCTTGGAGCGGCATCAGACGATCTTACCATAAGAGGGAGCAGCATTCTGTTGTGTGACGGTTTCCGAAATCTTCAACCCCAAATCCTAAACACAACAGGAAAGCTCCCAGCTCCACATGCCCGAAGCTTGAAGCCCTTGAAACGCTCAGCACATGCTCAACGAGCCAACCTTTGTCAAGTTCATGAGAGCTGAAAGTCTCGAAAACACCAAACCTTTTCGGATGCACAGAATCGTAAACTCCGAAGACCAACAGCGTGGAAGCATGCGTAGTTAACAATCATCGTTCCTTAGGGCTCCTTGTATTGTTTTATTTCGACTACAATACGCGCCTATTTTCATTGTTAAGGCCAAGAACTTCCCTAAAATCCGTTCGGCTTTCCTTGCTTTAGGTAGGAGAGAGTTGTTTTGCTCTGCACTGCTGTAGAGGGGGAGTCTAGTGTAAGGGCCAGATTAACCATTCATCGCGATCCTTAGGGTTCCGATGCATCCATGGTCTATGCGTTTTATATGCACACACATACATATGTGGGGGTTTCCGGAAGTAGGGGACCCTAATATCATACCTGAAATAATAGGATCCTTGTCATAAGGACCCCCAAATAAGGTACCCCTTCATTTCGGAAACTCCCACATGTGTAGTATACAGCTCCCCACAAACACCAGTCTGATGGAGGCCCCTTTTTGGTACGGTTCTCTGGCGTATGTGCTGCCGATCGGTTTTGAGGTCTAGGTTAGGGTTTGGGGCCCTATTATAAACCCTAAACCCTAAACCCTAAAGTCTAGAGTTTAGGGTTAAGATTTAAAAGTCTGTATTTAGGGTTTACGGCTCAGAGGCCCGAAGATTCCAATACCCCAATACTGAAGTTACTGAAGGGCACCTTCACAAGGAATCCCCGACTTCTGTTTCGGGTTTAGGGGGTTTAGGGTTTAGGGGTTTAGGGTTTTAGTGTTTGGGGATTAAGGGTTTTAGGGTTTAGGGGCCTCGTTTAGGATCCCCCACCCACCTTTACTTGGAGCCGTATTGCTGAGTTAATGGGTTTTGGGCTCTGTTTTTCCCTAAACCCTAAACCTTGTAAATCCAAGAAGCCATCAGGCTACTGCAGAGCTGTCGAAGCACGCCAAACTCTCCTACCCTAAAGCCAAACTCTCCTACTTCTAAACCCTAAGCCCTAAAAGCTAACCATACAGCCCTGAAGTCTTAACTCCATGCTCCCGAAGCACCGACATCCCCTTCAAGACCCTAGAAAGCCTTTCTAAAGTCTGAGGGAGCGCTGAATAGTTCGTAAGGAAGCCGCATTTGTAGAACCCTCATAAATCCCCTACAGGAAGCTCAGAAAAGCTTTATCAACCTCTTGTAAGACATGTCATTCCAAAACCCTAAACCCAAAACCCGGGACTTAAACTCGACACGGCCCTTGGTACTTTCAACCCACCAGACTGCCCTAATTAGGCCAGAGCATTGGATGCGAGATGAACAAGCTCCTGGGATCCATCGTTAGAGTTGAGTTAGGGTTTGGGTTTTAGGGTTTAGGGATTATAGAGCTGCTTTTTTACAGGTGCGTTATAACCCTCAAACCTCAAGCCCATACCGAAGCGACCATTCAAACTGTGGCATGTTCAATCACATTGCAGTGCGCTTTTAGAAGGGGTTCGCAGAGTCGTCTGGGAGTTTACACAAATTAGGGTTTATCTGGAGGGTCCAGAATTATACGGTCGTTTCGAGTTTCGTCTTCGGAGCTAGGAAGGCTTTTTGAGTGCAGGATGCAAGCTTGAGGGTCTCGGCCGCAGGGGCTGACGGTTCAGGCTTTAGGGGTTTATGGTTTAGGGGGTTGGGTTTGGGTTTAGGGTTTAGGGGCTTATGGTTTAGGGGTAGGGTCTTGGGTTTAAGGTAGGGATGCCCAGGCTGTGTGTTTGTAGGTGTGTTATCACCCTCCCAGTCCCCATATGAAAATGCCCAAAAACACGCCAAGACTCTGCTCCGATGGCTTATGTGCACGGACAGCATCTGTGCGTATATGTCTGCCTAAACTGCGCATGCGTGCACTTGCTGTACAGCTATGTGCAGGTGTGTGCACATGAACCAGCAAACGCGCAAGTAAGCAAGCAAAGCAAGCATAGCCAGCATAGCCAGCATAGCAAGCATGGCAAGCACCGACAGCATTCAGGGCGAGAACGCTGGCCAGCCGTAGTCCAAGCTAACAAAGCCAAGCCAGCAACTCACGGACGTCAGTCACTCCTCGGCTGCCTCACAGTACGCAGATTTTGTATCGAGACTTTGGTGCATGTCAAATCCATGTTTGTTTAATGTTCGGATTTCCTGCAAGCGATTTTTAACGCATGTTTAACGAATTTCAACAACGTTGCACGCAAAACTCAAAGCCGTAAATATGCTTTGCACGTTGCACCAAGGTTTGACGACATGATGGCTTTGCTGGCCAGGAAGAATCCACACTTTTCGCAAGTCGTCGCCGTGGATGCTGGCTGTGTTCCTTGCTTCGACTGTTTGATTCCTTAATGTTCCTTTTCATAGGCACCTATCGCTCAGCGTCTGTAATGCGGATTTAGGTGAAGGGGGTTTGTTTGGTGTTTCTTCAGAGATTTCTTGCACGGTTCTTGCGGTGTTTCAGACAACCGACCCGTGGCACTATTACGAGCGTCTGTATCGGCAAGTTCCTGGCTAGGGAGAGTTTTAGGAGTATGAATTTGGATAGTTTAGGTCTATGCTTGGGGTTTGGCTGTTTATATCTGTCAGAACTACCTATGCAGGCCTTCCATACCATAGCACGCATCAGTCTAAGAGTCTCAACGACTCGTTGTTACCATTCGTTGGGCTCCTTACTCCAATAAGTGCTTCAACATGTGGGTGGTTGGCAAAATTATGGTCCCTTTTTGGGTCCTTATTATAATACGGCACCTAATATTTAGGGTACCCAAAAAGGGACCATAATTTTGACAACTACCCATGTATTAATTGAAGCCCTAAACCCTAGACCCTAAACCCTAAACGCTAAACCCCAAGCCCTAAGCACCAAAGGCCCCACACGCTAAACCCCGAAACCTTGAGCCCAGATTAGCCCAAGTTATCCTGTCGCTAGCGTGCTTGTGCAAGAGAGGCAGGTTCCTCTAATTTAATTAAGGGTTCCTACAAGTTATATAAGGGTTTAGGGTTAAGGGCTTAGGGTATAGGGTTTAGGGTATCTTGCTTTTACTGTGGAAGAGAGATATCTTTGCAGATCTCGTTTCCCTTCATGGTGGGTGGGTCGTCGAAGGCCCGCAACGAAAAAACCCGAAACCCTAAATCCTAAAACCGTCGATCGCTATACCTGAAAGCTCTAAACCGAGCCCTTAGTATCAGCTCGACAGAACTCCCGCACAGCCCGTTTATTCAATCCCAGTTACCTTGAAGCGCCGCCCGACAGCCCTTAGTATAGAACCATGAACGGAATCCTGAAACCACCCTAAACCCTAACCCTAAACCCTGAACTGCCTGGAACCAAAACTCTAGGGTTGTCTGCTTAGGGTTTAGGGTTTAGGGTGTAGGGTTAAACCCCTAAACCCCTGAGAACCTAAACTCGCAACCCGATGCCAAGGTACTTTTTCGCAGGGCCTGGTGTGTGGCCGAGCTTGTAAAGGCGGATGAGGCGAGGCTCAGGCAGCACGCCGCTGGGCTTTGCGCCTCTGTTAACCGTGTTCGGATAACAGTGCCTGTAAGGGTTCAAAAGGGGTCTAAGGAGTATAGAGTGTAGGGCTTCAGGGATTTAAAGAACAATTCAAGAACTCGATCTCTGCTAGTGTTTAAAGGGGGTTTTCAGACAATGTGCAACCCCAACGGTGGGATACCAATGAAAAAGATTTCCCACAACTAAGGCCCCTGACTGAAATCACCTGACGGTTTTGTAGTCTTCTGCCCAGGACGGCTTTGCAAGGTTTGAGAAGTACCGAGAAGGGGCGGTCTGGGTCTGTAGCACTTCTTAACTCGGCGGCGCTCAGACGAATATACTCCTCAACCCTAAACCCTAAACCTTAAACACTAATAACTCCCTAAACCCTAAACCCTAAACCCTAAACCCTAAACCTTAAACACTAATAACCCTGAACCTTAAACCTGGGTGTGTACATGACTTGGAGCTGCTGAGGGCCCAGCTTCAGCGCACACGGCTTTGCAGGGTTCTCCTGGGACTATGCGCAATATTGTATAAGGCCGCTATAATTGTGGTTACTGTATCCCCAATTAAGGTGCTAATGGCCTTACTTGCAAGCCCAACGCTCCTCCTAATAGTGCATCCACTTTATGCCAACGTTTGCTTCTGAAAGTAATGTCATGTCAGGATTCTAGGTTGGCTTTGAGATTCACGATTCATGTGAGAAGTAGTGTTTTTGGAGCTTTGGGTTTTGGGTTTCGGCTTTCGGGTTGTGATGCTGTGCGCAGGTGTAGGATTTCAACAACCCCACATCGTGCACCCCATGAAGCCCTCATAACCCGGCGCCGCCCCAGGTCAAAATGCATTCACGGAAGGCGGTAGAGGACAAGGAGAGCAGCCTGCGAAACCTGCGGGTAGAGCCTTCGCGTCAACCCCCAGCCCTAAACTCGCAACCCCAAGCCCGACGCCCTGAACTCTCAACCCTCAACCCTGTTTAGGGTTTAGGGTTTAGGGTTTAGGGCTAAACCCGAAACCCTCCACCCTAAAGCCTCAACCCCAAACCCCCCACCAGGTTGAGGGTCAAGGGTAGAGCCGTTTTTCTTGCCACCAGTTTGGGTTTAGGATTGGCGCTGCAGGGCTGCAGGGACTCTCTGAAGCTGAACAGCAGGCAAAAGGGCCTTAAATCCCAAGTCCTAAACGCAAAAACTCGAAGCCTAAAGCCTTGTTATAATTTCAGCCCCGAACTTTTTGTTCAAACTGCCGTAAGCTTCAAGCCCCAAACTTACTGGATCCCGAGGCCTAAAGAACGGGAGGGGTAGATCGGATTGTTTAGTGTTCCGAAAAGCATTCCTGAAAAGCGCGGGGAAAAGCATTCTGATTCTGAAAACGTATTCCAAAATATGTTCCAGAAGTGTTCCACGGGGACCCTCTAACCAAAAGAGTGTTTCAAAAAGCATTCCAACGGAGCGCTCTGCGGAACACTTTTTGGAATGCTGTTTACCTGGATCTGGAGAGGACGGGCCTCCCAAAAGGCATTCCAAGAAGCATTCCAACAAGTGTCCTCAAAAAGTGTTCCGCCAATGACCTGCTGCTGAAAAAGTATTCCGAAAAGTGTCCCAAAATGTGTTCCCAGCCGGAAGCTGTCAGATTCAAGGGTGCTCTCTCGGAATGCTTCTTGGAACACTTTCGAAATTTGGAGCACTATTCTTCACGCTTTTCTAGAACACATTCGGAATCTTTGTGGAACACTTCTAGTTCACAATCAGGATTGAGCCCTTAAGCTCCTTGGAGATCTTATAACCCAAAGCCCTAACTCAAAACCTTCTACTCTGAACCTCAAACTCGAGACCCTGAGCCCAAAACCCTAAACCCTACCCCAAACCCTAAATCCTGAAGCCTTAAACCCCTAAACCCTAAACCCTCAACCCTAAAACCCTAATTCCTAAAGCCTTATAAGCCCTCGACCCCAAACCCCAACCCCCCCCCGAAGGCTTTTTCGTGGCTCTTGGGCCCAGGAAAGCATGGAAGCCTCGAGGGCAGAGGATGTGGAGTACATCTTGGAGACGTGGTTCGGTGGTAGACCTTTTGGCTTTTTTTTCCTGGTTCAGGGTTTAGGGGTTTAGGGTTTAGGATTTCAGGGTTTTAGGTCTTTTGACTTTTTTTTTGCTGGTTCAGGGTTTAGGGGTTTAGGGTTTAGGGGTTTAGGGTTTAGGGCTTTAGAGGTTTAGGGTTTAGGGGTTTAGGGTTTTAGGGGGGTTTAGGGTTTCAGTGGTAAGCCTTTTGACCTGTCCCTAAGGGTCCAAAGGACCTGATAATCATGTACTTGGGTTACGGATAGTGGTTTTGTAGGTTAGTATTCAGAAGAGTATATGATTATTAGGTACTTGGACCCTTAGGGTTATGTTTTCTGGTTCACTTTTTGGGATTTCGAGGTTCGGGGCTTCCTGTGGTATACCTTTTGGCCTTTTGTGGGTTGTGGTTTTCGGGCGTAGGGCTTTGGGCTTCAGTGGTGCATGTTTTGGCCTGTAGTGGTTTAGGGTTCAGGGTTTAGGTTTTTCTGGTTGTTATCTATGAATCATGTGCGGAATACGTTTTTGCGTCTAGCTCTCTGCCTCCGGCTTCCTATTAAGAATACAGCTCTAAACCCTACTAAACCGTAAGCCCTTAACCTTGGGTATTGCCCCCACTCTGAAACAGGTATATACTATATGTAATGTACTTCTACATAGCCGTCAAAATATCTCTAAACATAGAAGACTGATACAGGGTGCGGGCAAGCATCCCAACAAAGTAAGATAATGAGGAATATGATTCCTTAGGGCTCCTTATTAAGATCATACTATAAAGAACCCCAAAACCCTATTCTAATGATTAAGGCCCTTATACTGTACCAATAACCCGAGGAGAGGATCGAAGACACTTTCCTGTTCAATCAGAAGCTGCAGAGCCTCATCTTCGACAAAGCAGGTGCCGGGGGTTCAGGGTCTAGGGTTTAGGGTTTATAGGGTTTAGGGGTTTAGGGTTTAGGGTTTAGGGTTTAGTATCTATAATACCCTAAGGGTCCATGTACTCATATAGGATACACAATGGCCTTAATGTAGTTCCTATTTGGGTACCTTGGGGTCTACGTACATGCTATATGGGCACATGGACCCTTAGGGATAGTTTCCTTTAAGGGTTCCTTGAAGGGCTTAGGGAATTTATAGGGTTCATGGTTTGGGGTCGCGGCTCGGGATTTAGGGTTCAGGGTTGAGGTCTCAGAGTTTGGGCGTTCGTGGGTAGCTTTCAAAAGGTTGAGACAGTTGAACAAAATGGGAGTGCGCGTGTCTAGCATCAGAAGCCAGAACGAGGGACATGCTATGTAATTCTCTTACTTCCAAGGACGAGTGTCGATACTTGTCTTGAGCTACCAGCCATGCACCAGTGTGGGGGCCGGAACCCCGAAACCTGAACCCTAAACCCGAAACCCTGAACCTCTAGAGTTAAGCCCCCGCTTCCAGGGCTCTTGTCCTGTTGGCGTCAGCTCGATGCAGCTCATCGAATGGAAGAGGTGGGTAGCCTCCTAAAGTGGAGTTTCTTGGTCTTTGAGTCTGTGCAACCTTGCATTCTTTGGGGGTGCTTGTACAACCCCATCGGGGCTCAAATTTAGATTTCGCCGATATACTTTAATACCACAATGACTTGCTCATGTGTTTTGTGTTGTGCTGTCTTGCGGAACTCAGGTTTTGCAGACAATGGAAGAGGCATCGTTTGGCAGTTTTGGCACTTGAGGGACTAATTATTTTACCGCATCTGCTGGCAATATGTATAGATATATACACATGTATGTATATATGTGTATATATATATATATTTTATAATATCTATCTATCTATCTATTTATCCATCTATCTATCTATACGGTCTTGGGGGTATCCAGGTTTCAGGATTTTTGTATGATAGGGCCTTGAAGGCTTACGGTGTTAAGAGCTTTGCGCCCGCGGTGCACAGCGTGCGCCTCAAGAGGTCCGCAGCTAAGTGTCTGCGCACTTGCCAACAGTCCGATCTTCCCACGTCTACGCTAGCCCTTAACCCGAAACCCTACGACACCCGACACGTCCAAAAACCCAAAAGCATCAACATTGCCGGTACACCTTCGCCACGGGTTACTTCAACAACACAACTGTTTGTGCGTCCTATAAACTACCGTATGAGCGCAAGGAGTTACTGCTTTTGTGGGTATTTTGGATCCAAAGCGCTGCTAGAAATCCTAGACCCTAACTAACCTCTGGATCCCATATCCTGGCATGTTAAGGGAGCGCTGGGGGTTACAGGCAACCACACACCTGACAAGAAGCGAGCGACCTCTACAATCCTGAACTTACCCGTGGCCGAAACAATCTACCACTTGAGGGTTCCTTATCATGCCTTCTATATATGGGACTTCTCGAAATTGCAGGTTTTTGGGCCACCGGTAGTAGTAGAGCAAGTCACCTTCAACCTATGTCATCCTACGGGTGATGCTTCATTCCCCCCTATGACACTGGACAAGTAGGTAAGGCACATCAAAAGCCCCGAAGGAAGAGGTTTTGCAAGAAATCGGGTTTGTAGTTTAATGTAGGGGCCTAAACAATTTCCAATACTATTGAATTATTGTGGGGGCTCCATATTATATTTATAGTATATTGGGCCCCTAAACCCTGTTCTAATTATTAAGGCCCCGACATTATGGCTTAGGGTTATGGATTATAGTCTTGGCATAGCATCGCATCGGGGGGAAGATCGGAGAAGCTACTCTTCCCTTGTGGGTCTCCGGGAGCCCTGTAGAGAGTGCCTTTTAATGCGGCTCCGTTTCTTTCGGCGATTCAGGTGGGACTTTCTGAAAATCAGGGGACCGCTTTGAAATATGACTCGCTTTCAAAGATAAGCCCTAAACCCTAAACCCTACCTATAAACCGGAAGGACTATAGGAGATTACAGTTTTTGCATCATGGGCCCCCAAAAGTGGGGGCTTGTAGGAGACATCCTCTGACGACCCCAAACCCTCAACCCCAAACCCTAAGCCGTAAGACCCCCCTATGCTTTAGTGGCTCTACTTGGAGGATCATGGGACTTAGTAAGTAAGGTTATAAGTCCCGTAATTGGGGTTATAAGTATAGTTACCCTAATTGCCTACTTACTAAGTCCCATGACCCTTTAAGTAGGCTAAGGGGGTTTCACTAAGAATCTAAGAGCCGACCAGCTCCGATACTTTAGGGCTTATAGGGTTTATAGGGTGTATAGGTATGATAGTATAGTGTTTATAGGGTTTGTAGGGTTTATGGGGCTTATAGGGTTTATAGGGTTTATAGTATAGGGTTCAGGGTTTAGAGGGGTTTTGGGGTTTATAGGGTGTAGGGTTCATAGGGTTTAGGGTTTATAGGATTTTAGGGTTTATTGGGTTTAGGGTTTACAGGGTTTAGGGTTTGGGGATTTTCGGAAACCCCTGAATCGCGTTGCATGCGCTGATGGTGCATGGGCGTTCTCCGCGCTCTCTGCACATGCAGCAGCGTGCTTGCCTGTGGTGACCAGCTTGCAACCCAAACACTCTGCTTAGGACCTGGTTTGTTGTGGGGTTTAGGGTCCAGGGTTTCGTTTTCGGGGATCGGGGGTGGGATATGTCGAGTATATCTTTCGTCGCTAACGGCGAGAACTTCCACTGTTAGAGTTATTCTCCTCCGCTAAGAACTAGGTAGATGCTACGCGTTCAGTCTTCTCATCCTGCAAGGTCCTGAACCGTATTGGGGTTTCCCAGACTCGGATTCGCTTGCGAGGGAGGCTTAAACAGGACTCCAATGTCGTACTCGTATCATACCTACCTCATTGAAACCAGCCTCGTGCGGCAAGTTTGGGAGCGGACGTGGTGCTTGTTTTTTTTGCTCAAGCGGGTTTCGTCTGTAGGGATTGGTATGGGAACCCTAAACCTCTAACCTAGCGGTTTTAAGCTTCTTGAGTTCAGGCTTAAGGGCTTCAGGGTAGATTGGGCCTCCGCCAAGTAGGTCGCCCATGTTTGAACCGGCCAAGCCACATACTCTCAAGCATCCAAAGCCGGCAAGTTTGGGGGATCCTGGATATATCGGTGGGAGTTCAGCACGCCACAATCCACAGGTTGTGGCTTCAGTGAAACCTAGCCCCTAGACCCCTTTTTGAGACCGTTATATAGAAACCAAAATAGAGGGCCTGCTAGCACCCTGTAAAATTTAGGTAAAAGCCGTCTCAGGGGGCAAGGCTTCACTCGGGAGTCCAAAAATGAGTTCAAGGGTCAGCATGAACAGACTTTGGAATTGGATAGAGCGCGTTGATCTTCCTAAGCCTTCCGTGAACCCTAGACAACCCTAAACCCTAAACCCTAAACCCTAAACCCTAAACCCTAAAACCTAAACCCTAGACAGACCAAGCAAGGGACGGTTTGGGGCTTGGGCCATGCGGCCATGGGGTTTACGGCTTGGGGTTCGGGATTGAAAGTCTCGGACCGGGCCACCATGCATTGGTAGATGGGTTTAGGGTTTAGGGTTTAGGGAGTTGTGTTGGCCACTCGCAAGCTGATGACGGCAATACCCAGCACTGATTTAGCATGCTGGGCAGTCATGTGCAGCCAGCCTGCCTTGCTTACGGTGTAGGAAGCTCCGTCATTTTTATTATATAGGGGCCGGGACATTTATAGCATTGTCTTCCTAGACTGAGCCGTATAAGAATCTAAGCCAGCATTCCCATAGATCTCAGTCTAATTGTCCAGGCTCCTATATTTTGTTCGCAGGGCGTGCAAACTACTTTTGTATCAGCCTGTCGTCAGCCTTTTACACTGACACCTTTTGTACAGTGGCATTGTCTAGCACCTTGTGGACCAAATCCCCTGAGCATCATGTGCTCAAGTTCAGAGGTCGAGCATTTAGCATTGTTTCTCGTCTTTCGTCCCTATACTAGTATACCGGAATATTTGCCAGGGTCCTTAAACCCTAACCGTAAACCCAAAGAGAGATCCCTAAACCTAAGCCCTTTCTTTTTGGTCCTTTAAAGGGCCGGCCTAGGGTCGTCAAGCAGTAATCGCAGAGAGCGACAGCGGCTGGAATTCGAGCCACGCCTGCGAAGCAAATGGGGGCTTTAAGGGTTCACGGGTTTAGGGCTGTTTTCCAGGGCTTTACAAGGCACCTGTGGCTGGAAAAACTTATACCATTTTAAAGTTCCTTATTATGGTTTCTATGTATATATATATATAACTCCTTAGAATGGTCGCCTGTTGAGCCCATAGGTAGGGCCGGTATGGTTTCGGGCCAGGGTGCAGGGTGTGGTTTTTCGGGCCTCCAGAGGGGGGTTCGCGGTTGAGGGTTTGATAGGGGGTTAATCGTGCTTAGGGTTCTGGTGTGAATGTGGAAAGCATGTTTATTTTTGTGTGGTCGGTGAAAAGCATTCGCTAAACCCTGAACCAGACCAGAAGCCCTAAACCGTAAACGTTAAGCGGGCTTTTATACTGATGATCCCGCACGCTTAGGGCTTGTTATTTCCCTTATCTTCCCAGATTCGCCTATAGGGTGTGGGAGTTGTGGGAAGTGCTTTTGGGTTTACGGGTGGGGCTGGTGGGGTCTTTCTCGGGTAGTTTTGTCAATATTATATGGTTCCTACTGTTATTGTCCTTCTCCGTCAAGCTGCAGCCAGGGACACTGGGTTTTTTGAAAATCAGCCCCACAGGCCAGCACACACTCCTGGTCGTGGATCCTGTAGAGCTATGTTAGCGGTTCTATAAGGGTTCTGTGAGGGTCTAACACCTCGAGTGGTTTCAAGTTTAGGATCTCTGTTGCTTTCAGGGATATCGGAGTATCCTACATGCTATACAAACCTGAAACCTCAAGCCCTAAACCCTAAACTGTTGCCCATGGGTCCCATACTTACCATAAATAACAATTAGTTTGGGATTTAGGTTAAACCCAAACTGTGTAAATCGCCCATACTTTACAACCTTACACCCAGACCCAAGGCCTAAACTCCTAAAATCGATCAGCGCTGCAGCGGAAGGTTCTTGGGTTCTGGACGTATGGCGTTTAAGGCTTTTGAGTCTCGCAAGGTAGCATGTAGGTCGTTAGGATGCTGTAGGACGTTGTTAGGCTTAGTTTACAATGTCAGGACTTTTGGGCTTTCGGGTTTGCCAGGCCCAAGGCCAACTGGGGTAGGGCCCCATCCCCGCTCCCGGAGTCCAAAGCATACTAAACCCTGACTCCCAAACTCCCATTCCCAACCAGCACTGCCAAACACCCGTTCAGATGAAACAGCGAAGCTCGTGGCCCTCAACCGGGCGTTCGCTTTGCCTGCAGGTGCCTGTCACCGTGATCACCGGCTTCTTGGGGAGCGGGAAGACGACCTTGCTGAACCGCAGCTCGGCCGGGGTGCAATATAGATGTCTGAATCATGTCCAAAATTTCCCTGTATCGTCCTTGCATTGTTTTGCTACAATATATACACCGAACTCTAGTCTAACGATTTAAAGCCTATCCTTGTAGCATGTGACAGTGCATTCTACAACTTGGCAGGATATGATAAAATGTGGCATTATTTCGTATTTTATGATGTATCTTATAGTGTTTGAGGCTGGGTACTGCTCCCAGTGTTAAAAATACAGCTAGATATATAGCCCCTCATATGACCCAACCTAAACCCTAGACCATCCCAACAGAGATACACCCTAAAGCGCTTAAGCCCTAAACCCCTAGAGCCCTAAACTCCCCCAAAAAACCCTAAGCCCTAGAACCCTAAACCCTAAACCCGATTTTCGGGGGCCTATTTTAAAAGGCATCCTCCGAGAGCAGCACGGGAAGCGGATTGCAGTCATCGAGAACGAGTTCGGCGAGGTGGGCATCGACTCGACCCTCGTGGAGCAGGCAGGAGTTTTAGGGTTCAGGGTGGAGGGTTTAGGGTTGAGGGTTTATAGGGTTGAGGGTATAGGGGCTTTTCGGGGTTAGGGTTTAGAGTTGAGGGCTTATAGGGTTTAGGGTAGAGGGTTTTTCAGGGTTTGGGGTTTAGGGTTGATGGTTTCTTAGGGCTTGTACTGTAGGCATTATTGGGTCGGGTTTAGTTGAGGGTTTAGGGTTTACTTAGGGTCTATGGTTTTTTTCCTAGATTTTCACGCGGTTTGACTTCTCGCCGAGCAGGCCGGGTTGTTGTAGATTTGGGTATTGGGTTCTATACATTTTTCAAGGGCCAATACGGTGTACAAGAGTTTTTGCCGTTGTTATAAGTTATATTATAAGGTCTTAATCCTGGTAGAACAGGCCGGGTTGCTAGAACATAGACTATTGCTAGGAGTGTACATGGCTTCAAGAAGGTGTGTAAGGATCTTAGCAGGCTTTTGGATTCGTATTTAAACGGGCTTTACGAACGGGGTCTTAGGCTTTTGTTCAGGGCTTCAAGCAGGAGTTCTTCCACCGTGTATTGCAACAAAAGAGGCATCATAGCCTGATAACCCTGGACTATTGTGATTGGGATGCAGGGTTCAACAAACTCGCTTGTTTGTGGAGTCGTGGTGTCATAAAGAACCCTGAGTAATTGGTAGATCATGCTTAGGTAAGTGACAAATAGCCAGACTGGAGGCGGAGCGTACCACTGAGACGATCGTCGAGATGAACAATGGCGACATGCCTTGCGATGGTGTACAGGGGTTTAGGGTTTTGTAAAGTAGTTAGGGTTAGGGTTTAGGGTTTAGTAAAGAGGGTTCAGGGCCTAGGGTTTCTGGACTAGGGCTTTGTTTTCGAGAAGTGCTGTTGTGGATCTTTCAGGCGTATCTCATGGTGTCCTGAACCGCAAATGCGAGGTTTGTGTTGAGGGGCTGCTGTAGCTGAGAGAGTGACCAAAGGTGGGGAGAAAGGGGGCCAACATTCACGACCAAGAATTTGATTTGGGTTTGAAACTTGAAACCTAAACCTATACAAACCCCAAGCCCGAGACACTAAACCTTCAACTCCCTTGACCCCTTTTTGGTGGTTTAGCTCCGAAGATTCAAACACTCAACCGAAGTCATCCTAATTCCTTAAACCGAACCCTATATAACCTGCCTGGACCCTTAAGCGTCCCGTAACGGTAGGTTCTTGAGCGTCCAGGTAAACCGTTAATAAGCAAAGCCTAGCCCCAATCATTGGCCCGCCGGAAGCCCTAAGCTGTATGTAAACCGCTTTAGATACCACAGGCCCTAAACCCCAAACCCTACGCTATAGAACCCCAAAGACCTATGCCCCAAACCCTGAGCCCTAAACCTTATAACAGCCGACCGGATCAGGTTGCATCTGCTGCACCCTTCGTGGGGATTTCATCCAGGGCATGCAGAAGGCGCCCCGGTGACGCAATGTAGACGGTTTAGGGGTTAAGGGTTTAGGGTTTAGGGCAATAGTTGCCAATTTTTGTCCCAAGGCCCGGTTCTAATTATTCAGAGCCCGATATGTTTCTGTGATCTTAGGGTCTAGTTGGGGGAATAAGCACCGCTGTGAGCGCGCAGATAATTGTTGCAATTGTCGTCAGTCTTATGGAGTCCGAACCCCCGAAATCTGCGTGGCCAGACGCCCCTAAACCCTGAACCCTGAACCCGAAGCCCTAAACCCTGACCGATCCCAAAGCTCAACTCTCAACCTCAACTCCAACTTCCTACCTGAACCCTAGACCCTAAACCCAAAACCCTGAACCCTAAACCCTAAACCCTGAACCCTAAACCCTAAACCCTGAACCCTGAACCCCGAACCGTAACTCCGACCTCCGAAACCTCAAAACCTCCTACAGCCCGAAACCCTGAGACCCCCATAACGGTTTGGGGGTCAAGGGTTTAGGGGTTTAGGGGTCTAGGGTTTAGGGGTCTAGGGTTTAGGGGTTTAGGGTTTAGGGGTTTAGGGTTTAGGGTTTAGGGGTTTAGGGTTTAGGGTTTAGGGCGGTGCTTCCGGCAAGCCTTGATGCCCCAAAGTCTTTGACCCCCTGTCTGGCAGGTGCTCAAGGATGTTCAGTCCCGCGGCAGCCATCTCGCCTCTTCGGCCCGCAGGAAAATTCTGCTTGTGTTTAGGGCTTATAGGGTTTAGGGTTTTAGGGTTTAGGGTTTAGGGTTTAGGGTTTAGGGTTTAGGGTTTAGGATCTCAGGTCTAAGGTTTAGGGTTCCGGGTTTTGTTAGTGGATACCAAGGTCTGGCGCAGGGGTCTAGGGGCTTAAGGGTTTACGGGTGTCGGGTGGGCCAAGAGTTTGGGGTTGGCTCTAGGCTTACGGCGGGTCGGGCGTAGGGTAAGGGTTGGGTGTAGGGTAAGGGTTGGGTTTAGGGTTAATGGTGGGTCGGGTTACGCTTTGGGTTTCGAAGCTATTTGGGGTTGGTGTAGTTTATGGTTAGGAGTAGGTTGGGTAATGATTAGGGTTTAGAAGCTATTTTGATGTGCGGGGTCCTGGTGTGGAAACAAACATTTAAGAAGATGATGCGCCACGTTCGCCCACCCAAGAGGACCAACAAATCTTCAGACCTTAGGAACCTTAAGAACTTCAGACCTTTGGAACCTTAAAGGAACCCTTAAAGGAACCCTTTAAAGGAACCCTTTAAAGGAACCCTTTAAAGGAACCTTAAGGGGAGGAGGGCTATGGGACTTTTCATGGGCCGTAGTGAGACCCCGCCAAGGCTCCCTTCCCCCTCCCCCCGGAAGGATCCTTACGAATCAGACCCTAGAACCCCCACTCTTAAAAGCCCGACTACCGTGACTTCAAGCCTTCAGCTAGAAATGCCAAGCCATAAACCCTGAACCGCTTAGGGTTTAGGATCTAGGGCTTAGGGCCTAAACCCTAAATCCTAACCCCCCCAAGCCCTACACGACACCGCAAGCCCCCATCAAGGATGGTGTCTTGATCGAAACGACTGGACTGGCGGACCCTTCCCCGATCGCTTCGACCTTCTTCCTGGATCCCTTCATGCAGGCCCCAAGAGGGTTCTCTAACAGCTTCTATCAGAGGCTCTATAAGAGTTTCCTTGAGGGTTCTATAAGAGTTGCTCAAGGGTTCTTCAAGAGTTTCTTTAAGGGTTGTTTCTTTAAGGGTTCTATAAGAGTTCCTCAACGGTTCAAGAGTTTCTTTAAGGGTTCGATAGGAGCTTGTATAGGGGTTCAAAAACAGTCTATTTGGGTTTCTATCAGAGTTTCTAGTCAGGTTCAGTAAGAGCTTCCATGAGGGTTCGATAAGAATTCTCTAAGGGCTCTATAATCTTAAAAGAGTTTCTCTGAGTTTTGTTTATAGGAGTTTCTACAAGGGTGCTATGGGGGATTCTAGAAGCGTTTTCTATGTGTGAGTATAAAAGGGATGCTACAAGGCTCTATACGGGTACTATGAGGGATTCTACACGGCTTTTGGACGACTCTAAGGGTGAAAAGCCCTACCCTAACTACCTTTCTGATTAAGGACGTAGATAAAGAAATCATAAGAAGGAACCCTAGAAAAAAACCCTAAAAAGGTAGGGTTCTTTAGCGTCTAGGTAAGGTTCAGGAAGCAAAGTTTGTGAGGAGAACTACCGCCTGGACTCCATCCTCGGTGTCTGCGATGCCAAACACTTGCTGGACCAGCCGCATGGTCTGATCGGGCTTAGGGCCTTTGGGGGTTTAGGGTTTAGGGATTATAGCGCTTTGTGGGTTTAGGGTTTAGGGGTTGAGGGATTAGAACCTTAAAAGCTTTGGGGGTTTAGGGTTTAGGGATTAGGGCTTTGTGGGCTTGGGGTTTAGGGTGTAGGTTTTGAGGGATTTAGAACCCTAGGAGCTTTTGGGGTTTAGGGGCTTTGGGGGGTTTTAGGGTTTAGGGATTAGGGCTTTGTGGGCTTGGGGTTTAGGGTGTAGGGTTTGAGGGAATTAGAACCTTAGGAGCTTTGGAGGTTTAGGGGCGTTAGGGTTTTAGGGGTTTGGGGTTGTGGAGCTTCAGAGGTAGGGGGTTTAGGGCTGAGGCCCGCGCAGACCAACCGAAACAGACTAATGTAGGGGCCTCAATAATGACCGGCACTTTGTGGGGGTTCCTGATGATATGTGATATGTATAATTCTCTATTTCGATGATTAAGGCCCGTATTATGGCCGAGACTCGATACTTCCAAGGCTTCATGCCAAAGCCACTAACCCCAGATAGGGGGATAGGTTATATAACTATACTAGGGTTCTGAAGTGAGTTATGATGATAATGTGAGGTACTGCGGCGAACCAGTTGAAGCTCTTGTTTCATTGGTTGGGAAGTGAGGACTAGGGCCACTAGGGCTCGCACCTCAACAGCCTCCCGAAACCCCCCTAAACCCTAAGCCATAAAACCCTAAACCCTTACCCCAGCCGTTCCTTGTAAGCCCTCTCCGCACCCTTATCCGCACACTACACCTTCAAGAATCCCCCTAAACCCTAAAACCCTAAAACCTTAAACCCCAAAACCCTAAACCCTACAACCCTAAAACCTTAAACCCTAAAACCCTAAACCCTAAAACCCTAAAACCCTAACACCTTAAACCCTAAAACCCTAAAACCTAAACCCTAAACCCTCTGAGGCTGTCTGCAGATCGGGAGAAGTCTTGCGTTCACGAAGCGTCGGAGCAGGCCCTACCGGGGAGCTTGAGTTGAGGCAGGGGTTTTAGGATTTAGGGTTTAGCGTTTAGGGTTTATGGGGTAGGAAAAAGCCCATGCGGGTAGTTCTTAAAATTCGGGTCCCTTCTTAGGCTCCCCCGCAACAAAGATACGGCACCCTTAAACCCTAAACCTTAAATTCAAAAAGGACCCCTACTTTAGAAAGCTGCTCAGATTTTAGCTCCCGAGGTGAACCCTCAACCCTAAACCCGACTTTGGTAGTCACAGGGTTTACGGTTTTGGGTTTAGGGTTTAGGGTTTAGGGTTAGTAGTCATAAGGGGTATCAAAAAGCCCATATCTTTGCTGCCGAGGTTGCCTTTTCCGACCGGCTGCTGCTGACGAAGACTGACCTTTGCACGAATACCGAAGCGCAGTCTGCAATGTTACAGCTTAGGGAACCCTAAACCCTAAGTTTAGGAATTGTTTAGGGTTCCCTAAACCCTGAACCCTAGGGTGTAGGGGGTTGGTGGGGTTTAGGGTTTGGGTTAGGGTTAAGGGGTTTTGGGATTTAGGGCTTAGGGTGTGGAATTTCGGACAACTCGGGAGTTAGGGCTCGGTTCGTCACAGAGTTAAACCTGCTTGCAACCACGCGTTTCGCCCGTACCCCTTAATATAGGGGCCTCAGTAATTACCAGTATTTTGGTGGTTCCTTATTATAACTACAGTATAATGAGCCCCAAAACCCTATTCTAATTATTGAGGCCCTACATTAAGCCCTCTTCTTGTCTGAGGAGATCGATGGCGTCCTGCAGCAGCTGAAACAGCTGAATCCTTTTGCCATCGTGCTGCCCATGAACTTGAAGGCTTGACAGCGCGGCCATGCCGGTCCAAAGCACCGAATAATTAGGCAGGCGGTCTAGTTTAGTCATTGCAGTGCCTTTCAAGAACGGGGGTTAGGAGAGGATTCAATCACGATCCACTGTCTATGTAGACCCTCAGCCACCTTAAGCCGCCCCAAGCCCGAAAAACATCCCAGCTTGCAAAACCTAGCTCAGAAGCCCACGAGAAGGACACGGAGAAACCGGTTCCGGTAGACCAGCTCTGCGACGTGCGGGCGTTCTCCCTCGCCTTTTGCACGCATGTGCTTTGTTTTTCTCAGGTCTCCAAGTTTCAGGTTTCTAAAGCCCTAAACCCCAAACCCTAAAACCCCAAAACCCTAAACCCCTAAACACTAAACCTTTTGGTTTTAGGATGCCAGCGTTTCTAGCGTTTCTTCTGCTTCGAGGGTTTCAAGGTGATTTGGGTTGATTTTAAGGTTGCCAGGGTTTTGAAGATCTTGTGCATCGGCTCTGGCTTAGGATTTCGGCCAATGGTATGGGGCGTAGGAGATGCTCAACAGTTCAAGAAAGACAAACCTATAGAGAAACTGCAGCCGCAAGTAGAATGCCCAAGCTCAAAAACGCATCGGCTCTCCATGTTGAATCTTACAAGCAACACCCCAGTCGTTTTGGGTGCAAGTTTGTTGGATTTACCGCCTCGGGTTCAAGAGTCCGGGTCCAGGGTTCAGGCCATTGGGCTCTTATCCTGCGTGCCGGTCGTAGCCTTGAAGACCCCACATGGTCCCCTCTTTACCCGAAACCCTAAACCCGAAGCCCCAAACCCTTAAAAGACCCCCTAAACCCTAAACCGTCCCCAATAACCCAGAACCTCTAGCCCGAGACTCGATTGATTCCAGTAGGTGCTCGTCGAAAGGACGTTAGGTTTAGGGTTTAGGACCTTCATGCTCTTATCGCAAAGGATTGCCGGGGGACTTAAGATGATCCGCACTTAGAAAAAACCCAATGGCTTCCCTATTTGGAGTGTCGAAGGACTTAGTAAGCAGTTAATTTCGTAGAGTTGTAAGTATCACAACCCGAGTTCCGACGCCTTTCAGGGTATTTCGAACTCTACTTATTGCCCAGGTGCTAAGTCCCCCGAAACCAATGCTCGTTGGCCGCAAGGACCGGGCACTCGAGTTTGACTCCACGTTCCCTGGCTGTCGAACTCCAGTCCCTAAGCCCTAAACCCTAAACCCCAGAGTGTAACATGTAGCGGAGTCGTTGGGGATTAAAAGCTTCGGCGAGTCTTCATGATGGTTGTTCTCCCAGATACCCATTACTTTGGAGTTCGAGCCAAGTCTTATAGGAAGACCTTGTGCGCTTGAGGTCCATTCATGGGCGCAGGATCCAAGTTTGGGGGTTCAAAAGATACTGCGGCCTTAAAGATCAATCGTGTGTGTTTGTGTGTGTGTGTGTGTGTGTCTGTATGTGTCTGTGTGTCTGTGTGTGCGTCTCTGTGTGTGTGTGTGTGCTTTTTTTGCGGGGGCGGGAGGGGGGCTTGACACCCGTATTTGTTTTAAGGAGCCCTAAAGAATACTGTTACTGTTTTGTCCAGGCCCTAAACCCTAAACCCTCAACTCTAAACCCTAAACCCTAAAACCTAAACCCTAAACCCTAGGTTCTTGAGTTCTTGGTGACATCTCTCGCGATTCGCGAAAGAGCCCAGTCCAAAACCTGAGCGAACCTCCATGACAAGACAAAACCTCCCTTAGCTCCACTGCCATGTCAATATAGCCGCCTTGACAAGTAGAAGAGGGTTGTTAGGTATACATTCAATTTGTAAATTCATGTGAGTGTTTTTGGGCTCAGTGTAAAAGATTCCCAGAAACCCAGCATCCACCAACATGACTCTCAAATCCATGCTTCCGCGTCCTCAGATGCCATGAACCAGGTCAAGCCAGCCCATCTCACTGTTTAGGCTTCGGGAGGCTTTGGGAAACAGGGTAGTTCAGAGATCGAAAATGTCATCCTGATTACAACCTGCGCAATTGCCGTACGTACCCCTTTGAACCCATGTGTCTGATCCCTTGACTTCCTGGGCACGAAAGATCCCTAAGAGTCATTTTAGGGCCAACACTACCCCTTAAAACCCTATTAGCCAAGATGAACCACCACAGAAGGACCAAATGAGCTTTGAAAGGCTATTTCCCTTCACCCATGCAGGATCCAAGATGTAGAGCCTCAAATTTGCGAAGCTTCATGTGGCCCTCAAGGACTAGCCCGAACTCAGATCCTATAAAGGATGCCTTCTTTGGCCTCTACTGGAACAGCCAAAGGGTTTATGGCATGCGGTATGGCAGGCATCATGAGGAGTTTGAATGTTGAGGCACGGCAGGCCTAGTCGCTTCATTCAAGGCTCATCTCTAGATGCGACGCCCTCCTTTCAACAGTCGCGGAGGTTCCTAGACGATGATGACGATCACATGCACGACTCGTCGATCAAGGCACACCACCTCGATGGTATTTCAGGGAGGGCATGTTATCCAGTCTTGTCCACAGACCCACTATCCCACTGTCAGCTCCGCAGACTTGAGTTCTTAGTTTGGGGGTCGAAGGCGAGACGTAGTCGCAGTTGAATTTCTTCTTGCAGTTCAACTCCCGTTCCGTGGTCCCTTGTCTTCGGGCACCGAGCTTCTTCTGTTTTGCTGCGGATGGTTTGTAAGTTTGGAGATCGAAATGCGAGCCTCAATACCTTGAGTCCTCTTTTCTACGTTCTTCCATGCTATAACCATCCCCGAAGCTCACTCTTCTATTTATTAAAGACCCGCAATTGGTAGTGTTTTCGAGGATCTGGCGTAGTTCAGAGTTAGATTGGACATGCATCTTCTTCGGCAATGAGTAGTTTGTGATTACTGACTTTTGCGGCCCTATCCTTAGGTCGTTCATGGGAAGACAGAAATTAGCAAGCTTAGACATTCCAGTCTTCTCCGCGACGTCTCTTCAGCTTTGCAGTGTTAGTAATGCCTGGCCGAGATTTCTGGGTACCTTCGCTATCGAAGAGCTTCCTGGATGTCGCTGCAAAAAATGATGAAACATGTTGGGCACGAGCTTTGGAATGCTACTGCAGTGGAAAAACTATATATGCCGTCAATTCAAGAGCCAGGATGTGTTTACCGAATATTTAGGGTTTAGAGTGTGTCCTAAACCCTATAGTTGCTAAGCACTAAACCGCAAATCCAAAAACACTACACGCAATGAAGCCTTACTAGGCTTACCCGAGAGCTCTCAAGAAACGAACCGAGGAGCCTTCAAGGTCCCTTGGTCCAAGGAAGGAAGGAGCCTGCACATGACTTTGAATTATGCTCCTGAGTTAAGTTGGTGTTGCCCTGAGCCCCCAGACCCCTAAACCCCAAACCCATAAACCCCTAAACGTTTACACCCTGAAGCCCCTAAACCATCCTAAACCCTAAGCCCCAACCCTAAACCCCTAGACTTCTAAACCCTGCAACACTGAAGCCCAAAGCCCTCATCCGCCAAGGCGCTGGGAGTGAAGTTGCGCGGTGGACTGCACCAAGGGAAGCTGAACAGCCCCTTGCACTCAAGCAGTCTTATAGGGTTAAGGGCTTTAAGGTTTTAGGGTTTAGGGTTTGAGGGTTTTAGGGTTTTAGGGCTTAGGGTTTAGGGATAGGGGTTTTAGGGTTTTAGGGCTTTAGGGTTTAAGGTTTAGGGTTCAGGGGAAGATACTTTACGGTTTTAGCCGGGTTTTATAGGTTTTTTTTACAGAACCTTTACGAAACATACCTGGGAGTAGTGAGGGAGGGACCCTTATAATAACATAATAACCTGGTGGAAGTTACATATTCCTCACTTTTGTGTTCTCCGTCAGTCGTATTCCGGAGAGTTGATGTTTTCGATTACGGTTGAGGGGTTTAGACTTGGGTAGATTCAAGTCTTACATTCGGTGTTCCGACAATCAAGCTGTACCTCACGCAAGGGTGTTTAGGGGTTTAGGGTTTGGGGGTTTTAAGTATACCGCCAGCCGCCAGAACGCACCTTCTGTAAGGACTCGGTAAATACTAAGCAAGTTTACCAGAGCTTGCTAATTTAAGCACATAGGTTCTGGCAACTTAAGGTGGACCTATTCCTAGCCCGGCACCCAACCCTGGCATCAGCGAGACTTATCTCTCAGTCAAAGCCCGTGTGTGGGGTGAAATGCTGCTTAGAGATTTAGGCGTAAGGGCAAGATCCTCTGTTGCTACTGTCCGTGTCTCTGTCGTTATATCCCTCGTTCTGGTGTACTTAATCATGGCATCAGAATTTTGCAAGTTTTGAAGCAGCCTGCCTTTATTTTCTATATAGTTCGTTCAGCGCGTGTACACTTCTGTGACGAAGAGGCTTTGTGTTATAGAGGGGCATACACAGGTTGGGATATTTGGTCATGCTTGTTCAGGACCCGATTAGTGGAGTGCTGCTCCGGACTGCGTTTGTCCTAAGCCCCTGAGCCTTTGCCCCTCCTCAGGAAACCTGAGGTCCCGAATTCCTGGAACCTTACGCCTTGAGCTCCTAAGCCTCGCCCCAAACTCTGTACATCCCAGAACCCTAAACCCTAAACCCCAAACTCTGTACATCCCAGCTCTCAGGTCTATGCGTAGAAGTAGATCCCGAGCCGCAGCCCTCAACGAGGATTCTTCGAGGAAGTCTTGAAGAAGTATCCCAAGGAGATGTACCGGCCCTATGGCAACGAGAAGTTTTGGGGTCTCTAGGTAGTAGAGTTTGCTGGGTTTAGGTGCCCACGGTTTCCATAATGCATAAGGGTTCCAAAAGGGGGCCGGGTTCATAGGGATCTTACAGTCTCGAGATCCTGCACTTTACAAGCCTAGACCGGCTCTACATGGATTTTGGATCAGTTTTGACGGTGTGGTGTTGCCATCACCTATAGGCTCCATTACAGTCTCTTTCTTGTGGTTCAATGTTACGATCCTAAGGTAATCCCAAGGAGGCACTACAGTAGAGCCTATGGGTAATTATCATCAGGCTCGGCACCCAAAACTCCAATCCTCAAATGGGTAGTTTTCAAAATTAGGGTCCCTTTCAGGGTCCTTTTTATAAGGGTGCCGTACTATATTGGGGACCTAAAAGGGACCATAATTTGGAGAACTACCCAAATCCAAAAAGCCCGAATCCAGAAGCCCGTAAAGCCGAAATCTTCACGCACTCAACCCAAGCCCAGTACTCGTATTTTCAAGGATCCCAGAAGGAACGTGAGTCATAGAAGCTTCATACGACTCTTCCCCTTGGGAGCGATACGGATCACAGAACCTAAATCCTACGCCCTACACCCGAAGCCCTAAACCCGAGACCCAAAAGCCCCAACCCTCAACCAGCAAAACCCTAAACCCTAAACCCCTACCATAAACTCTGAACCCTCAACTAGCACAACACAGCGGAGACCCAGGATGAAGGGCATCCTCGATGTCAAGGGCATCGAGGAGCGATATATCTTCCACGCGGCGCTCTGGTTCTCAGTTTAAGGTGTATGGTTTGGGTGCGGGTTTCCAGGGTTCAGGGTTTACGGTTTTAGGCAACATGCAAGAGCAGGTTCGGTAATGATAAGTCGTAGTGCAGTACCATCATCGGCGCTCTCCTGATCACACTACGATATTATCAACATTCCGCCAGTCACAGTAGCACGAATTGGCTGGTGAGTTGCGTCTTCGATCCCGAAGCCCGGAAAGGTAAACCCCCGAGCCGAAACCCTGAACTCCCTAACCTTCTTAAGAACCATGTTAAGGTTCACATTCATCGTCAAACCGCATGAAAGCTCCGCAGAACCCTGCGAAACCCGTCATTTTTATCTCAAAGCCCTAAACCCTAAACCCTAAACCCAAGACCCTAACTTTGAAGACCTAAGGTGAACTGCCACTTCGGTGGGATGCCACAAGGCCCGTGGCCTACAGATGGCCGCGCTCCTCGAATGCGCCGAGTTCGGAGCGTTTCGGGCCCTGTTTTTTCGTTGAAGGAAAGCAACTGGAGGATCCCATATAGAACTCCATTCTGGAGCCCTTGTGGGAAACCTCTAGACTCCTGAATCCGCAGCCACCCAAAACCTAACCCCAAAAACCGTATGTTATGAACCCGCATAAAGCCTGATCGCAGCCCTTACTAGAAGCCCTCCAAGGAAAGCAAGGCGGTCTTCATCGGCAAGGCCGGAGTTGTCAAATTGCGTGGGTGATCCGAAGCAGAACAGCACTCGAACCCCCCCAAATGTTTAAGCCGATTTGGGTTTCATAGCCGTTTGCAAGATTTTGCGGTGTTTGATAGGGCTGTTTAATTAGGTGTTAGCAGGCTTCAACCGAGTTTGATAGGATCTAATCGGGTTTATAAGGGGTTAATGTCAGTTTACATAAAGTTTGAATTTGGTGAGTATGATGTTCAGGCATGGTGCGCAGCGCTGACTCTCAAACCTGCTCCAAACCAGCACTCTACTCCCCTAAACCCTAAAGGCCCAAAGCCCTAAACACTGACCTTGGGCGATATTGACCTTCAGCTCCCATGGCCTAATCCCAACGCACAAATCCCCAAACCTGATGCCTCAGAAAACCTGTCGGTTCCAGGGCTCCGTGCCTCAAACCTTGGTGGCCAGGGTGAAATGGAGGGGCTTTAATAGTTAGAATGAGGTTTGCCCTTCATACAGTACTTATAGTAAGGACCTCCCAAAATAGTATTGGTAATGGTTTAGGCCCAACTGTTCGGGTTTAGGATGCAGGGATCCGCCTACAGCTCTAAGTCTAGAGCCTTTCTCTCACACCATTGCCCCAAACTGCCAAACCCCGAAGCCTCCAAGTCCGCAAGCCCCCATACACCTTTGCCTCAACTCGGAAACCCCTTGCAGGACTCCTGATCAAAGGCCCGCATGCAACTTTGTTTGGGAACCCAGACAAGAAGCAGGCAACACACACACACAGGTTTCCTCCAATCCCAGGTGTGCTGATTCCTGAAACGCAGGATCTGTTTTCTGTTCCGCAAGCTCTCAGTTCTAAATGCCCGTGCATCTGGCAGGGCATCGACCATGCTTGGATCGTCGAACGCTTGCGGACATGTGGCTGGCTCTGACTTTGGGGTTTAGCAGGGCTCTGTGCATTTTTGTCATTCATTCTCAGCCCCACACAAGCCCAACACCCCTAGAACCATCAGCCACGGGCCCACTTGGCAGTAGGGCATTAGGGGCCAGAGGTCCAAATTCAAACAGCCTCTCCGGAAAGTTTGGTCAGCGGTTTGGGGGTATCCAGGTACTGCTCATTGTCATTCTGACCCTAGACCAAGCCCCAAACCCCGAAACCCTAAACCCTAAACCCCTAAACTCTAAACCCCTAAACCCTAAACCCATCTGTTACTTTGTGATGTTCACTACAACATAAGCCCAAGGCCAAGGTCAGGGTCTTCTACTTTAGGGTCTCGGGGGCTTTAGGGTTTAGGGTTTAGGGTTCAGGGTTCAGGGTTTCTAGATTCTAGATCCTTCGGCAAAAAACGGCCTTCAGGGTGCAGGGCTATGGGGCTATTTCAGGCATCGATGCTGCACCTCGCAGCACCGAGCCGCTCGCGAATAAGGATCAAGACTGGTAGTAGCGGGGGCAGCAAGGTAGGGCTCAACAAGGGCGGCAGTAGCAGGAGCCCATGAAGCTCGAGGCAACCCAAGCACGGGTCAATCCAGCCTCGTCCCCAAGGCGTGCAGGTGGCCCACACGGCCAACACAGCCCTCAGCCCAGGAGAGCAATGGAGAACTGCCCTCAGCCAAAGGACAGAAGAGGGTCATTCGAACTCGGTCCACCCTCGCGAGAACTGCCTCGCGAGGACACATCGGAGGAGGGAGCCTGGGCCGGCCGAGGGACCATTTTTTCTCCTCCTGGAGAAGTCCTCGCCTCAACCTAGTCGCTGCAACCCCCCCCTCCCCTCCAAAAACAAAGGGAACCCGGAATCCCGCGCCCGAGACCCCATCACGTAAAGCCTAGGGGAATATGTCACTAAGTCAGAGCACCTGAAGACGGCTGAAGATGTAAGTTCGCCTAGGGTTCTAAACCCAAAGCCCTAAACCCTCAACCCTGCGCCCCAAAGATGCATACGCCTAAACCCTAAACCCTCATCCCCCAACCCGTAAAGATGCATAATATTGGGGCCTTAATAATAAGAATAGGGTTTGGGGTACATTCTACCATAGTTATAAGAAAGGAACCCCAAAACCCTATTCTAATTACTAAGGCCCCTACATTACGCCGAAGACAGCTGGGTGGTTGTCAAAATTATGGTCCCTTTTTGGGTCCTTATTATAATACGGCACCTATTATTTAGGGTACCCCAAAAGGGACCATAATTTTTGACAACTACCCAGCTGAGGTTTCGCGGATCCGGGCTCCGGGGTGTTGGAAAGCAACGTAAAGTCCGCCCATGCGGCCTGAGCCAGGGCCTCGGGTTGGAGGGTTCCTTGAAGGTCCTTTAAGGGGTTGAGGGTTCAGGGTCTAAAATTCGGGGCTAGGGTTTAGGGTTTAGGGTTTAGGGTTTAGGGTTTAGGGGTTTGGGTTTAGGGTTTAGGGTTTAGGGTTTAAGTTCTGTTAAAGGGCTCCTTCGAGGGTATGAGAGGGGGCCTTTCTGAGGGTTCCTTTCAGGTTATTCCAGGGTTTCTTTCGGGGGTTGGTCTTTCATGGGGTTGCAGGCTTCCTTAAAGGGTTAGAGGGGGTCCTTTCAAGGGTTGCTGTAAGGGTAATTTGGGGTTCTTACATTCTTACATGGATTGATGGCTGCTATAGAGATTCCACGGCGCTCTAGGGTTGTCTTATAAGGTGGACAAGGTCGAGGGGTTTGCCAGCGGTAGTTGGCTGTGCAAGTTTAAGGGCTTTGGTTCTCACCCTAAACCCTACACCCCACGTGTTTCACTAAGTCTTGGTAGGATGTCGGCTGCATAGGGTACAGGCCAGGCTTCAAGCTCTTTTGCTTTTTGGGGACTTCGTGGGTTCTAGGTTTATAGCCCTTAAACCCGAAACCCTAAATCCTAAACCCTAATCCCTAAACCCTTAAACCCTAAACCCGAAAACTTCTAGCCCCAAGCTCAATGGGGAGACAAGTTTATGACCCGTAACAAAACCTGAAAATCCACGGCTTTCAGATGTTGGAAGCCTTTTCCCAGGCTTCAACGTCGAGCCGACCCAGGTATACCGCATTGCTCCCGAGAGATTTTTTGCTAGTCATGATGGAGTCTCCGGGCCTTCTGGAGAGTCTCTGTCGAGGGGTGGTTGTTGTCGCAGTAGATTCTGAATTGGTTTAGGGTTTAGTGTTTTTTTTAGGGTGTCATGGGGAGTGACAGGGTCTCAAGTTTGCTCACTGATTGTCGTATAGTTTCTGTAGGGTTTCCTTAGGGGTCTACGGCGAAGCTGTCGGATGTCCTCGCGTAGAATTTTTGATGGCCATGAAGGCAATAGACGACCCTGCTCGCCGCTCGCCGCGATGGCGAAGAAAAGGAGTCCAACAGGGGGGACTGGTTTCATAGGTTTGAGGCAGGAAGGGTGTCAGAAGGAGTTGCTTGATAGATAGCTATGATAAGTCCTTGTGTAGGGGTGCTTATAGCAAGGATCCTTATTGCCGAAGGGGGTAGTTCTCTGAATTAGGGTCCCTTTTTAAAGGCCCCCAAAATAGCACGGCACCTTTATACAAAGGACCTTAACACGGGATTCTGTTTTGGTTTTGGAAAACTGCCCATCTTCTTAGGGTCTACATAGGTCAAAGAGCTCCGAGCAATCCCCGGAAGCCCAAAGCCTTGAGGGACTGAAGCCTTGAACCAGGGTTTAGGGTTTAGGGTTTAGGATTTAGGAAAGCTCTCCTGACTGTATAGGTTTAGGGTTCAGGGCTAATTCTAAAGCCTCAGAGCCTGAGACGTCATGTTGTGTTTTTTTGTTGTGCCCGTCTAGGGTTCAGGATTTCGTTCTGGACGTTGGGTTTGGGTTGGGGTTTGCGGTTGCGTTTCAGCTCAGGCTTCTCAGGCTTCATTGGGTTTTGTAGGGATCTATGTGGTGGTAGTTGATTCAAAGCTCCTCGAGCCATTATTTGTATGAGCGGCCAACTGTAGCGATTCCTTCGCGAAAGTTCAGCGATGGTGCCACTAAACTTAGCTTTGCTTCTGCTAAAGTTATATATATATATATACATATATATACACATATAGATATATCTGTTTAGCCTACTTGCCGTACTATTTCTGTTACTCTATTACTATTACTATTTCTGTTTCTAGTACTAGTACTATGACTTTGACTGTCAAGATCCGCATTGTGGGTCTTGGCGGTCTTGGGAGTTGAAGCAGGTTTCTCACAGAACTGGTATCTCTCGTCCCGCTCGAATTCAGGCCAAGAAGAGCTTTGTCGCTTCCGCCTGAGCATGGCGTCTTGAGGTTGTGCGTAGGTCTGCGACGACAGGTTATCATGAGGATACAGGGTCTGGTGTTCCGGGTACCTCAGGACTTTGGGCTCATGGTCTCAGACGGGGCCTAACCACTGTGCATTTTTACATTGGAAGCCCAAGGGATGTTGGTCCGAAGGGCTCCCCTGGCACAAGCCTAACCCAAAATCTCAACCCAGATGTAGCATACATATGGGCAGAGGGCTCTGGTCGGTTGCTATAGAGACAGAAGGCCGGCAGGCCGACGCCGAAACTCGGACGACGTGAGATAAAGAAGCGCTCCGGGTCGTGGCCCCTCCAAAGGACCGAATCAACCCTAACAGGGTTCCTGGTTTCATGCTGTTGGGTTTTTGGCTATTCGATGTAGAGAGTCCTGTGCGTTTGAGGGCTGGTCCGTAAGATGGGGCACAGCCGCATCAGGTATTTTATGAAGTGTTTGCGTGTTCGCATGGTTCAAACTCGCCTTAAACCCTTAGCCCTAAGACCGTAAGCCTTAACGGAATTTCGATTGCTACTACTACTACTACTACTACTACTACTACTACTACGACTACTACTACTACTACTACTACTACTACCATCACTACCACTACCAC